>SJYA01000278.1:323126-388754 GCA_006410615.1 Neotragus moschatus
GGGAGTCGGGATTGGGAGCTCATGTACACTTGTGGCTGATTCATGTCAATGTATAGCAAAATGAATACAGTATTGTAAAGCAAAACAAACTAAAAAATAAAATCAAAAATTAAAAAAAGAAACAAATATGCAGAATACATCATGCAAAATGCTGGGCTGTATGAAGCACAAGCTGGAATCAAGATTGCTTGGAGAAATATCAATAACCTCGGTTATGCAAATAACACCACCCTTATGGCAGAAAGTGAAGAGGAACTAAATAGCCTCTTGATGAAAGTGAAAGAGGAGAGTGAAAAAGCTGGCTTAAAACTCAACATTCAAAAAACTAAGATCATGGCATCCAGTCCCATCAATTCGTGTCATATAGGTGGGAAAACAATGGAAACAGTGACAGACTTTATTTTCTTGGGCTCCAAAATCGCTACAAATGGTGACTGTAGCTATGAAATTAAAAGAAGCTTGCTCCTTGGAAGAAAAGCAATGAGAAAACTTGACGGCATATTAGAAAGCAGAGCTTACTTTGCTGACAAAGTTCTGTATAGTCAAAGCTATGATTTTTCCAGAAGTCATGTATGGATGTGAGAGTTGGACCATAAAGAAGGCTGAGTGTTGAAGAATTGATGTTTTTGAACTATGGTGTTGGAGAAGACTCTTGAGAGTCCCTTGGACAGCAAGGAGATCAAACCAGTCAATCCTAAAGGAAATCAGTCCTGAATATTCATTGGAATGACTGATCCTGAAGCTGAAGCTCTAATACTTTGGCCACCTAATGTGAAGAGCCAACTTATTGGAAAAGACCTTGATGCTGGGAGAGACTGAAGGCAGGAGGAGAAGGGGATGACAGAGGATAAGATGTTGGAAGGCATCACTGACTCAATGGACAAGAGTTTGGGAAAACTCAGGGAAATGAAGGACCAGGAAGCCTGGCATGCTTCAGTCCATGAGGTTGCAGAGAGTCAGAGATGACTGAGTGATTGAACAACAACTATACCCATGTATAAGTGGAACGAAGCAAAGTCTCCAACTCTGACATAGGAAAAAAAGGGATTGAGGGTGAAATAAGAAGGTAAAGAAAAGGGAAGCTTATTAAATATTCTTTGAAAGTCTGTTTCTGCTGATCCATCATTTCTTATTCTTCCACGCATGCCCTTGTCTCTTCCTTTCATACACACTATGTAATTCTTTGTTTCTAGTTCATTCCCTGAGAATTAAATATGAGGGGTACTATAACTAGACAAGTGAGAGAAATGTGCAGTAGTATTGACTGTATAAAGTCTTTTGTTCATTCATTCATTCATTCCTGGTGTCCAATCCAAAGTTGAAGAAGACACAATCTTTATTGTCAAGAAAGGTAGCAAAGGTAGTAGAAGCCTGGGAACAAGGTACTCCGTATGCAATAAGGAGTGGTCAATTAGTCCCGTGAGTGTGTGTGTGTGTGCGTCTTGTATGTAGGCAGAGTATGATGTGAGGCAGTTTTTATGAAGGACATGCTTATTAGAGAACTTTTGAAAAATGAGTCAGATTTCATTGTTCAGAGAAGGGATAAAGGCAGAGGAGAGGAAGGACAAGAAATAACATGTGAAAAGGCATTATAGTCTATTAAATCAAGGAATTCTGTCCTTAGGATATTCTTGGCTGAAGAAATCAGAATGTTTCATCATACCATCAATCAACGATTGAAATGGCAGTAATAACTTATATTTTAACCAGAGTCACCCATTAGTGTCATTAGTGATGTGAGCTGGAAATGTATCAGTTCAGTTCAGTTGCTCAGTCATGTCCGACTCTTTGCGACCCCATGAATCACAGCATGCCAGGCCTCCCTGTCCATCACCAACTCCCAGAGTTCACTCAGACTCACGCCCATCGAGTCAGTGATGCCATCCAGCCATGTCATCCTCTGTCTTCCCCTTCTCCTCCTGCCCCCAATCCCTCCCAGCATCAGAGTCTTTTCCAATGAGTCAACTCTTCACATGAGGTGGTCCAAGTACTGGAGTTTCAGCTTTAGCATCATTCCTTCCAAAGAAATACCAGGGCTGATCTCCTTCACAACGGACTGGTTGGATCTCCTTGCAGCCCAAGGGACTCTCAAGAGTCTTCTCCAACACCACAGTTCAAAACCACCAGTTCTTCAGTGCTCAGCCTTCTTTACAGTCCAACTCTCACATCCATACATGACTACTGGAAAAACCATAGCCNGGCCACGCTGAGTGGGAAGTGGCGTGGCTCCTCTCAGCTGTTCCTGCGCCGTCACAGCCCGGGACTCTCGGCCGCTGTCTCTTGGACACGCGGTGGCTCCTCCTGGCTGCTGCCCCTGTCCTCAGATGCGGGGTGGTTCCTCTCAGCCGCCCTTAGTGAGCCGGCGCCGCAGCCGCCTGCGCTTAGTGGGCCGGCGCCGCAGCCGCCTGCGCTTAGTGGAATGTTGAGCTTTAAGCCAACTTTTTCACTCTCCTCTTTCACTTTCATCAAGAGGCTTTTTAGTTCCTCTTCACTTTCTTCCATAAGGGTGATGTCATCTGCATATCTGAGGTTATTGCTATTTCTCCCNCTTAGTGGAATGTTGAGCTTTAAGCCAACTTTTTCACTCTCCTCTTTCACTTTCATCAAGAGGCTTTTTAGTTCCTCTTCACTTTCTTCCATAAGGGTGATGTCATCTGCATATCTGAGGTTATTGCTATTTCTCCCAGCAATCTTGATTCCAGCTTGTGTTTCTTCCAGTCCAGCGTTTCTCATGATGTATTCTGCATAGAAGTTAAATAAGCAGGGTGACAATATACAGCCTTGACATACTCCTTTTCCTATTTGGAACCAGTCTGTTGTTCCATGTCCAGTTCTAACTGTTGCTTCCTGACCTGCATACAGATTTCTTAAGAGGCAGGTCAGGTGGTCTGGTATTCCCATCTCTCTCAGAATTTTCCACAGTTTCTTGTGATCCACACAGTCAAAGGCTTTGGCATAGTCAATAAAGCAGAAATAGAGGTTTTTCTGAAACTCTCTTGCTTTTTCGATGATCCAGCGGATGTTGGCAATTTGATCTCTGGTTCCTCTGCCTTTTCTAAAACCAGCTTAAACATCTGGAAGTTCACGGTTCACGTATTGCTGAAGCCTGGCTTGGAGCATTTTGAGCATTTTAAGTTACATGGCTCCGTTTCTTGAATGGAATGTTTGGTCCACCTGGAGTTTACCCTGATGTGTAGTGGGTCTTTAAGATTGTACATCATCTAGTAAAAAGCCCATCTTTATCACCCTGATTTGATTGGCTGCCTTTATCACATCATGGATTTTGAAGGTGCATTTGGGTGTTTATTTCCGGATTCTCTCCTTGTCCTGCTGCTCTGTTCGCTTGTGGGCCAGTGCCTCATCGCTCCATTGCTGCTGTCCGTAGTCTCATTTATTTACTTTCTAGCACAGCTGGCTCCTCCTCACTGTGCTTCTTTTTCTGTTTTTCTCTCAGACCTGAACTTGCTTGTTCGTTTTTTTCTTGTGAACTTCGTTTTTTTCTAGCTTTATTGAGTTATCATTGATATATAACTGTGTACATTTAAGGTGTATAGTGTGTGGATCTGATACATTTACATATTGCAAAATGACTACCATCAGCCCATACCTCATTACCATGTCTTTTTTGTGGGAAGAACATTCAAGATCTACTTTGTTGTTTATGATTTCCTTTGCTAGGCAGAGGGCTTCCCTGATTGCCGGGGTCCTGCCCCGGTGAATCCAGGGTGATTCGAAGGTGGAGACGGATAGGCGAGGAAAAACTTGTTTCATTACAGGTAGTGAGGGNATTGCTGAAGCCTGGCTTGGAGAATTTTGAGCATTACTTTACTAGCATGTGAGATGAGTGCAATTGTGCGGTAGTTTGAGCATTCTTTGGCATTGCCTTTCTTTGGCATTGGAATGAAAACTGACCTTTTCCAGTGCTGTGGCCACTGCTGAGTTTTCCCAATTTGCTGGCATATTGAATGCAGCACTTTCACAGCATCATCTTTCAGGATTTGGAATAGCTCAACTGGAATTCCATCATCTCCACTAGCTTTGTTCATAGTGATGCTTTCTAAGGCCAACTTGACTTCACATTCCAGGATGTTTGGCTCTAGGTGAGTGATCTCACCATTGTGATTATCCAGGTCATGAAGATCTTTTTTGTACATTTCTTCTGTGTATTCTTGCCACCTCTTTTAGTATCTTCTGCTTCTGTTAGTATACCCAGTCATAAAGTTATTTGTAACATAAGGCAAGGCTTACACTTTGTTTTATCTGTTTTCAACCTATACTTTGACATGTACCATTTACTAGGTATAATGTAGTTGATTTGCTACAAATGAAAAGCTGGAAAAACTGATGATAAGTAATCTACACAAAACTCAGATAAAGCCATTTGAATTTCCCACTAGATGACATAGGAAGAACCTAGAATATTATAATACCTAGTTCTCATATTAGGCTCAAAATAAAGAAATTTCTAGTTCCTTGATTGCATAATTTTGAGTATTTACTCCTAAAAGCGAACACTGTATAAATAATATCTCTGTAATTATATTTCTTTATTAATAATAATATAAAGTAGGTAATAAGTGTATGTGGTTTAAAAATCATAGCAAATAGAATATGATGAAGGACTTTATCAAAGTCTTTTTAAAAATAGATTAAAACTATCCTTTTTTTTTTCCACCAGACTGCTTTCTTTATTCATTCTTAATTTTTGTAGGCTACCATTTTTTCAAATGGGTTCTTGGGAAGCCCAAGTCAGAGTTTATCTGAGTGGTATCACTCTCACAGATTCTTGACTTGGGAAAGAAAATAAAAAGTTAATAATTCTGTATTACTGTGACTCTGGAAGACAAGGCACTGTTATCCATGACCTACAGGTTTTACAGAGCCATGAAGAGTGAAGCAACACATATTTACTGATAAGGCAAAAGGGATAATTATCATGCGACCTGTGTTAAGTCAGTCCATGTTACTTTAGGAACACTAATAAGTATTGCCTAAGAAAAAAGAGCTCTTCCCTCATGGCTAAGAGGTAAAGAACCCACCTGCCGATGCAGGAGACGTGGATTCAATCCCTGGATTGGGAAAATCCCTTGGAGAAGGAAATGGCAACCCGCTCCAATATTCTTGCTAGGGAAATCCCATGGACAGAGGAGCCTGGAAGGCTGCAGTTCATGGGGTTGCTAAAGCATCAGATATGACTTAGAGACTAAACAGTAACAAGGTAAAAAGAAATCCTACCATAACTATTCTCTAACACTTGTCCATTAATCAAAATCTGTCTAATCTCCATACAATTACTCAAAACACTGAGTCCTAATTAATTTCCTCTTCACAGGAACCTCACCCAAAATCTAGTCTTAAGAATGTAGATAGAATGTGATTTTTTTGATAAGCTGCCATAAGTGAATGATACAGACCCAAAGCTGTATTCTGAAAATACACAGCAGGGCACAGCTTTCCAAAACTCCCAGTCCTGTGTTACCTGGAGTTAGAGCTACATGGGATGAGAACCCAAGGTTTAGAATAACTTCTTGGTCAGGAATGCAAAGCTAAATAAATGTATTTCCCAATTAAAGTCCAATTATAGTAACCAACTGATATAACTGGTAATATAGCACCATAAGGATTCCACTCAACATGTATTTATTAAATGCTTTCTTTGTGCAACATTCTGTGCTGGACCCCAAACTGGCTTAAACAATCTTGCTCTGTAATGCTGAGGCAGTCGATAAGGAGGAAGAAAGAGTGTACCTTTCAATAGTCGTCTTTTACTGCAGCAAGAGCTCATAAATTGCTGGAGTTCGCAACACTAGAAAGGACACTTAACTTGAACCACAGTGCCCCCTGGCAATCATAACTGATATTCTGCTTAACCAATGAAGAGTTCTTGCTGAGTGTACAGTACTGCTCAATTCTATTAATAATTACAGCAAATGGGAGTGAAACAACTAATTCCTGTTGGATCTCAGTGCAGTGCTCCTAACAAGATTTTTTTTCACATTGCGTTAAAGATGGAAGCCTTTCATCAAAATCTCCTGAAGTACTTGTTTTAATGCGGATTCCCGGGCTCAGCAGGAGATCACTGAATTGCAGTTCTGGGTCACTTGATCAGGAAGAGGGAGCTGAAAACACCCATTTCCAAACCCACTTGATACCACCAGGAGCACTCCATGAATCACAAGGAGATTTGAGGCTCTCATGATGTGAATTCATAAGCATGTCCAGAAACACCACAATTTGGCATTGACATTAATGTCATCTCATTTTCCTTTGTTTATCTTAGGTAAAGACCAGTTTATAAATGTGTTCTCCCAAAGTGAACAGTGGGAATTGATTGACCGAAGGCACTGAGTATGGTTTCTACTTAAACAAGTTTTTTACAGGAAAGCGTTTAGCTGAGATGCTTCACTTCATCCTTAAGTTTTAATACAGCAAAAGATGATGAGACTTTTCCACTGCCCAGTTGTCCCTGATTCATTAACACATAGAAGTTACTGTTACTGCAACAAGAGCTTCATAAACCACTGTAGTTTGCAACACTAGATAGGACACTTAACTTGAGCCACAGTGCCCCCTGGCAATCACAACTGATATTCTACAAAATATCAGGAGTTAAAATGCAGAGAAACACCAACATGGAGTCCTCACATGGGCCAGTAAATGTCGCTTAAGAGCAGAATTAAGTTTGGGGAACTCGTATAGGAAGAAGGTCAGAAAATGAGGAGTTTTAAACATTTATTGGTGTGTTTGTATAAAGGACATAGATTCTTTATAAGTTCAACATTATGCTGGAAACTTAAGTGTTTTATTCCTTAATTCTCATAATAGTTGCTGGGTAGTAATTATTGTGTTATTCCGTTATACCAGTATAGCAATCTAAAGCTTGAGTAACTTGCCCAAGGTCGTATAGCAAGAAAAGTCACAAAGCAAAGAAAGATCTTGAACCTCCAAAGTTCATAATGTGTCCATTATACCATGCTTGTAAAGGAACATGGACAAATTAACAAATAAAAGAAACGTGCTGTACTATGCTTAGTTGGTCAGTCATATACAACCCTTTGGGACCCCATGGACTATAGCCTGACAGGCTCCTCTGTCCGTGGGGATTCTCCAGGCAAGAATACTGGAGTGGATTGCTATGCCTTTCTCTAGGGGATCTTCCCAACCCAGGGACTGAACCCAGGTCTCCTGCATTGCAGGCAGATTCTTTACCATCTGAGTCAACAGGAAAGCGTATTAAGCATTAAAACTCCCATGACAATTTTTTTCCTTTGCAATCTCAGAATCATCCAGTAGGCTGTACCCATGAATCAGTTTTCTGTCGAAACCCCAACCCATTAAACAGTGATTTTCTTAAGTGTGTCAGTTTTTTTTTTTTTNGCAAGAATACTGGAGTGGATTGCTATGCCTTTCTCTAGGGGATCTTCCCAACCCAGGGACTGAACCCAGGTCTCCTGCATTGCAGGCAGATTCTTTACCATCTGAGTCAACAGGAAAGCGTATTAAGCATTAAAACTCCCATGACAATTTTTTTCCTTTGCAATCTCAGAATCATCCAGTAGGCTGTACCCATGAATCAGTTTTCTGTCGAAACCCCAACCCATTAAACAGTGATTTTCTTAAGTGTGTCAGTTTTTTTTTTTTTAATTATTTTAAATGAAGTCTGTAACAATAATTTGGGCTTCTCTGATGGCTCAGTGATAAAGAACCCACCTGTCAATGCAGGAGACACAGGTTCAATCCCCGGGTTGGGAAGGTCCCCTGGAGAAGGAAATGGCAACCCACTCCAGTATTCTTGTCTGGGAAATTGAGTAGACAGAGGATCCTGCGGGACTATAGTCCATGGGGTAGCAAAGAGATGGACACAACTTAGTGACTAAACAACAACAACAATTTACAAATTTTGATATGTATACTTGAAAGTTAAAAGAAAATATTGTCTTTCATGCATTGATATTATGTCCTTAACTGATATTTTAGATTAAAATAGTATTCTATTTAAATTGTTCGTGAAAATTATTGATGCTTCCACAGCTAGGGACAAAGCTTCATTTTATTCCACCACTGTGAAAGCCAAGCTCTTTCATCACAGGCAGCCATACAGGCTTAGCTTGATTTGTAGAATTGTGATTAGTTTATCAATTTGGCTCCAAATGTGGTCACGGCATAGTTATATTAGAATCACCTGACAGGGTTTCTCAAAACATAGTCCCCAACCAGCAGCATTAGCATCACCTGGGATCTTGTCAGATAAATTCTCAGGCCTCACTCCAGACCTATGAATCATAAACTCTAGTACTGGGGTCCAGATATCTGTGATTTAACAAGTCCTCAGAGTGAGTCTAATAATGTACACTAGAGTCTGAGGACAACCAATAATTGAAAATGGAGATTTCTTCTCCTCACACAGATTTAATCAGAATCTCAGGGGTTCCGAGGTTTATATTTTACAACAAATATCCCAGTGATTCTTAGACACAAAAAAGTTTTAGAATCACCCTGGTCCATGTGATATGATTTGAAAGGACAACAAAGGATCCTTTTGTTAACATCCCTCTTTCCTTATTAGTCAAAAGTTAAATAATTTTGTAGAATTAAACAAGCATGTCTTCATTAGTTTCTAAATTTATTAAGTCATAAATATTTTAAAGTAAATTTATTTTGATAACTAGGTATTTCACCTTCATGGGAGAACTAGGAAAGTAGGCAATTGAAAGGAAGGATGTTACAGAGAGAGGTCACAAAACCCTAATTTAAATACTTTGTCTTATAGTCACCTAAGATCTGAATTCCAGGTGTAGTACCTCATATTATTCATTATGGGGATGTCACAGTTTCAGTATAACATCTTCAGCATAACATCCTTTTAAGCCAACTCCTATTACTGAGTCCAAGCTAGCCTTTCCTGGTTACACTCCCATGGCCCCAAAAGAGAATCTTATAAAAGTCTTGGCAATAATGAAGCAATACTTACATTCTGAGTATAGGTAATAATGTATGGTGGTATTTATTTGGTATGAGGGTTTTTTAATTGTGTGTGTGTGTGTTTGTGTGTGTGTGTGTATAGAATCTAAATATTCAAGCACATAAAAATAAGACATGAGATACACAGAAAAAGTAATCTAATTTACTTTATGATACACTTAAACTTTTTCCAACAGTATGTGCATGTGTGCATGCATGTGGGCATGCTAAGTGGCTTCAGTTATGTCTGACTCTGCGACTCTATGGACTCTAGCCTGCTAGGCTCCTCTGTCCAAGAGATTCTCCAGGAAAAATACTGGAGTGGGTTGCTGTGCCTACCCAAATTGACCAGACTAGGCTCTGTTTCACTTCCTATAGCTTCAGAACAAATATGGATACAACATGGATTATCCTCAAAAACACTACAAGTGAAAGAATGCAGACACAACAGGACACATGTTCTATGGTTTCATTTATGTAAGATATCCAGAAACGGCAAATCTATAGAGATGGCCCATTAGCTGTTATCCGGGGCTGGAGGGTCAGGGTAATGTGGAGTTACTGCTTTTTTTGTTTGTTTGTTTGTTTTTTTTTTCAAATAAACTAGAGTGCCTTCTTTATTTCTTTCCTTTCTATTTATTTATTTTAATTGGAGGCTAATTACTTTACAATATTGTGGTTTTTGCCATACATCCACATGAATCAGCCATGGGTAAACATGTGTTCCCCATCCTGAACCTCCCTCTTACCTCCCTCCCCATCCCATCCCTCAGGGTCATCCCAGTGCACCAGCCCTGAGCACCCTGTCTCATGCATCAAACCTCGACTGGCGATCTATTTCACATATGGTAATATACATGTTTCAATGCTATTCTCTCAAATCATCCCACCCTCGCCTTCTCCCACAGAGTCCAANCTATTTGTTGCCTCCAGAGTGTTTCTAATCTCATTTATTGCATTATTCATTATATATTGACTCTTTTTTGTTTCGTCTGCTGCTACTGCTAAGTCACCTCAGTCGTGTCGGACTCTGTCCAACTCTGTGACCCCATAGATGGCAGCCCATCAGGCTCCTCTGTCCCTGGGATTTTCCAGGCAAGAATACTGGAGTGCGTTGCCATTTCCTTCTCCAGGAACCATTTATTCTAGGTAATTGTTAAACCTTTCTTGCATCTTATCAATCCTTGTCTCCAGGCTATCTGTGATTTCATTTTTATTTCAAGATTTTGGATTATTTTCACTATCATTATTTGGAATTCTTTATCAGGTAGATTCCTTATCTCTTCCTCCTCTTTTGTTTGGTTTGGTGAGCATTTATCCTGTTTCTTTACCTGATGGGTATTCCTCTGTCTCTTTATCTTGTTTATATTGCTGTATTTGGGTTGTTCTTTCTGTATTCTGGCAGTTTGTGCAGTTCTCTTTATTGTGGAGTTTCCTCGCTGTGGGTGAGGTTGTGCAGGTGGCTTGTCAAGGTTTCTTGGTTAGGGAAGCTTGTGTTGGTGTTCTGGTGGGTGGAGCTGGATTTCTTCTCTCTGGAGTGCAACAAAGTGTCCAGTAATGAGTTATGAGATGTCGATGGTTTTGGAGTAATTTGGGGCAGCCTGTATATTGGAGCTCAGGGCTGTGTTCCTGTGTTACTGGTGAATTTGCATGGTATGTCTTGCTCTGGAACTTGTTGGTCCTTGGGTGGTGCTTGGTTCCAGTGTAGGTAGGGAGGCATTTGATGAACTCCTGTCTTTTAATGTTCCCTGGAGTCAGAAGCTCTCTGGTGCTCTCAGGGTTTGGACTTAAGCCTCCTGCTTCTGGTTTTTAGTCTTATTTTTATAGTAGTCTCAAGACTTCAACTTCTATACAGTACCATTGATAAAACATCTAGGTTAAAGATGAAAAGTTTCTCCACAGTGAGGGATACCCAGAGAGCTTCACAGATTTACATGGAGAAGAGAAGAGGGAGGAGGGAGTTAGGGGTGAACCGAATGAGATGAGGTGGAATCAATAGAGGAGAGAGCAAGCTAGCCTATAATCACTTCCTTATGTGCACTCCACAACTGGACCACTCAGAGATGTTCATGGAGTTATACAGAGAAGAGAAGAGGGAGGAAATAGACAGAGGTGGCCAGGAAAATAAAGGGGGAAATGAAAAGGAGAGAGACAGATTCAGCCAGTATTCAGTTCCCTAAGTGTTCTCCACCATCTGGAACACACAGAAATTCAGAGTTGGGTAGAGAAGAGAGGGGTTAGTGAGGAGACACAGGTGACCTGGTGGAGAAAAAGGAGAGTCCAAAGGGGGAGAGAGCAGTCAAGCCAGTAATCTCACTCCCAAGTAAAAATGGGTACTGAAGATTGGGTTCTTAAAGGTACAAATTTGATAACAAATACCAGAAAGCAAAGATTAAAAATTTAGAGTAGAGTTTGGAATTTCAAAAATACAATATTAAAGAAAAGAAAAGAAAAAAAAGAAATGGAGAGAAAAAAAGTCACAAAAATGATTTAAAAAATATGAAGTTTGCTTTTAAAAAATAGGCCCCCCCCTTTTTTTTGCAAAGCAATACTAGTTTATAAAAGTGACAAAGGAATAATAGAGGACTTAAAAATTAAAAAAAATTTTAAAAAGAAAGAATGATCGTAAAAATAGTAAAAATATATCTAGGACTTTCTCTGGTGTTGTGGGTATTGTGGAGTCAGTTCATTTTTGGATTGTTCCTTGGCCCAGCTTATATTTCTCAAGATCTAGAGGCCCTTTGCTATGTAGTCAGTACTAACGACAGGGTTTTAATCTGTTGCACCTGTCACTTCCAAGGTTCTTCCCTCTGTTTTAGCCTCTGTTTGCTGGTCTCTTCAGTGTCTGATTTCCGTCCTGACACAAATGGGGCAGTGGTGGACACTTTTTTAAGGTTCACTTGTTCAGTCTTGCTATGGGGAGGGAGGGATGCTGCAAACAAATAACACTGACGTGTGCTCGCAGTGCCTCAGCCACACTGGGCCTGCCCCCGCTCACGGTGCATGTATCCTCCCTGCCCACACTGCTCAGGCTCTAGGTTGCTCTGCTGGGAATCATCTGAGGCTGACCCTGGGCTGCATGCACCTCCCAGGTCTAAGCTGCTCAGGTTCAGGCACTCGGGTAGACTCAGAGGCACAGACTCGGTTGGGCCTGCATTTTGTGCCCTTCCCAGGTCCAAGCAGCTCAGGTGATGGGGTGTTTGGTGAACACGGTCGCTGCAACTTATCACCTCCCCTGTCCCTGCCACTTGGTTTTATGGATGTATAACTGGCGCACCTTCTCAGGCAGATGTTGACCGTCCAGAACCCCAAGAAGTCTTAGTTAGCAAAGAAGCCTGCTTACAGTTTTGTAGATAATGTCTTTCTGGGGCTGCGATTGCCCCCTTCCGGCTCTGGCTGCCTGTCACCAGAGAGGGATGGTCTGCAGCTGGCTATCTCTGTTCAGTCTTTTGTTCTGTGTGCAGGCCTGGTGGTGTCTTAGGTTAGGGCTGGCTTTTCGCATGGTAGTTATCCCACAGTCTGGTTTGATAGCCCAAGTTAGTTCGCTCAGATTGGGCTCAGGGCATTCAAGCCAGATCCTTACTCTAAGCAATGCAGCCCGTGCCTCCCTGCCTAGCCCCTGCTTGCTAGTGGCGGGTGCAGGCATCTGTGCTGCTTCTCCACTGCGGGAGTTACCTTTGGGCATGGAATCTGTGGATTTTAATTATTTATTTACTTTTCCTCCCTGTTATGTTGCCTTTTGTGCTTCCAAGGCTCACCGCAGACTCAGCAGTGAGAGTGTTTACTGGTGTTTGAAAACTTTCTTTTTAACACTCCCTTCCAGGGACAGAGCTCCATCTCTACCTATTTTGTCTCTTTTTTTGTCTTTTATATTTTTTCCTACCTCTTTTCGAAGAAAATGGGCTGCTTTTTTGGGTGCCTGATGTCCTCTGCTGGCATTCAGAAGTTGTTTTGTGGAATTTACTCAGCGTTTAAATGTTCTTTTGATGAATTTTTGGGTAGAAAATGGTATCCCCATCCTATTCCTCTGCCATCTTAGGACTGCCTCCTCCATTGTATATTCTTGCCTCCTTTGTTTAACATAAGGTGTCCATAGGTGTGTGATTTCTCTCTGGGCTTTCTATTTTGTTCCATTGACCTATATTTCTGTCTTTGTGCCAGTACCATACTGTCTTGAATACTGTTGTTTTGTAGTAGAGCCTGAAATCAGGCAGGTTGATTCCTCCAGGTCCATTCTTCTTTCTCAAGATTGCTTTGCCTATTTGAGGTATTTTGTATTTCCATACAAATTGTGAAATTATTTGTTCTAGTTCTCTGAAAAATACCGTTGGTAGTTTCATAGGGGTTGCATTGAATCTATAGACTGCTTTGGGTAATAAACTCATTTTCACTCTATTGATTCTTCCAATCCATGAACATGATACATTTCTTTATCTATTTGTGTCATCTTTGATTTCTTTCATCATTGTTGTATAGTTTTCTATATATAGGTCTTTTGTTTCTTTAGGTAGATTTATTCCTAAGTATTTTATTCTTTTCATTGCAATGGTGAATGGAATTGTCTCCTTAATTTCTCTTTCTATTTGCTCATTGTTAGTGTATAGGAATGCAAGGGATTTTTGTGTGTTGATTTCATATCCTGCAACTTTACTATATTCATTGATTAGCTCTAGTAATTTTCTAGTGTCTTTAGGGTTTTCTATGTAGAGGATCATGTCACCTGCAAACAGTGAGAGTTTTACTTCTTTTCCAATTTGGATTCCTTTTATTTATTTATTTTTTCTTCTCTGATTGCTGTGGTTAAAACTTCTAAAACTATGTTGAATAGTAGAGGTGAGAGTGGGCATCCTTGTCTTATTCCTGACTTTAGGGGAACTGCTTTCAGTTTTTCACCATTGAGAATAATGTTTGCTGTGGGTTTATCATATATGGCTTTTATTATGTTGAGGTATTTTCCTTCTATGCCTGCTTTTTGGAAGTTTTTTTTTTTTTTTAATCATAAATGGATGTTGAATTTTGTCAAAGGCTTTTCTGCATCTATTGAGATAATCACATGATTTTTATCTCTCAATTTGTTAATGTGGTGTATCACATTGATTGATATGCAAATTTTGAAGAAACCATTTTATCCCAAATGGGATAAAACCCATTTGGTCATGATGTATGATCTTTTTAAAATGTTGTTGGATTCTGATTGCTAGAATTTTGTTAAGGATTATGGGATCTATGTTCATCAGTGATATTGGCCTGTAGTTTTCTTTTTTTGTGGCATCTTTGTCAGGTTTTGGTATTAAGGTGATGGTGGCCTCATAGAATGAGTTTGGAAGTTTACCTTCCTCTGCAATTTTCTGGAAANTGTTAAGGATTATGGGATCTATGTTCATCAGTGATATTGGCCTGTAGTTTTCTTTTTTTGTGGCATCTTTGTCAGGTTTTGGTATTAAGGTGATGGTGGCCTCATAGAATGAGTTTGGAAGTTTACCTTCCTCTGAAATTTTCTGAAAAAGTTTGAGTAGGATAAGTTTTTGTTCTTCTCTAAATTTTTGGTAGAATTCAGCTGTGAAGCCGTCTGGTCCTGGGCTTTTGTTTGTTGGAAGATTTCTGATTACAGTTTCGATTTCTGTGCTTGTGATGGGTCTGTGAAGATTTTTTTTCCTGGTTCAGTTTTGGAAATTTATACTTTCCTAAGAAGTTGTCCATTTCTTCCAAGTTGTCCACTTTATTGGCATATAGTTGCTGATAGTAGTCTTTTATGATCCTTTGTATTTCTGCTGTCTGTTGTGATTTCTCCATCTTCATTTCTAATTTTTGTTGATTTGATTCTTCTACCATTTTTCCTTGATGAATCTGGCTAATGGTTTGTCTATAACTGAGGCAGAAAATAGGATAAGTGAGGTGGAAGATAGAATGGTGGAAATAAATGAAGCAGAGAGGAAAAAAGAAAAAAGAATTAAAAGAAATGAGGACAACCACAGAGACCTCTGGGACAATATTAAATGCCCCAACATTCAAATCATAGGAGTCCCAGAAGAAAAAGACAAAAAGAAAGGCCATGAGAAAATACTTGAGGAGATAATAGTTGAAAACTTCTCTAAAATGGGGAAGGAAATAGCCACCCAAGTCCAAGAAACCCAGAGAGTCCCAAACAGGATAAACACAAGGCAAAACACCCCAAGACACTAATTAATCAAATCAACAAAGATCAAACACAAAGAACAAACATTAAAAGCAGCAAGGGAAAAACAACAAATAACTCACAAGGGGATCCCCATAAGGATAATAGCTGATATTTCAATAGAAACTCTTCAAGCCAGAAGGGAATGGCTGCTGCTGCTGCTAAGTTGCTTCAGTGGTGTCTGACTCTGTGTGATCCCATAGATGGCAGCCCACCAGGCTCTGCCATCCCTGGGATTCTCCAAGCAAGAACACTGGATTGGGTTGGAAGGGAATGGCAGGACATACTTAAAGTGACGAAAGAGAAAAACCTACAACCCAGATTACTGTACCCAGCAAAAATCTCATTCAAATATGAAGGAGAAATCAAAAGCTTCACAGACAAGCAAAAGCTCAGACAATTCAGCACCACCAAACCAGCTCTTCAACAAATGCTAAAGGATCTTCTCTAGACAGGAAACACAGAAAAAGTTTATAAACTCGAACCCAAAACAACAAAGTAAATGGCAATGGGATTGTACTTATCTATAATTACCTTAAATGTAAATGGGTTGAATGCCCCAACCAAAAGACAAAGACTGGCTGAATGGATACAAAAACAAGACCCCTATATATGCTGTCTATAAGAGATCCACCTCAAACCTAAGAACACATAAAGACTGAAAGTGAAGGGCTGGAAAAAGATATTTCACATAAATGGAGACCAAAAGAAAGCAGGAGTAGCAATACTCATATCAGAGAAAATAGACTTTGAAATAAAGGCCATGAAAAAAGACAAAGAAGGACACTACATAATGGTGAAAGGAGTGACTGCTTTTCGAGCAGGGGTAATGAACATGTCCTGGGACAGATAAACTCAGGGAGGAGACTACAGAGAGAGGGGGCTACATCTAGAAATAGCATAGTCAGCTCTGACAGTCCTCTTGAAACTGATCATCAGTGATCTGACCAGTGTCATCTTGGTTATTTTAGGTACAGTTAATGTTCAGTTAGGATTAGCCAAAGCCTTTGACTGTGTGGGTCACAATAAGCTGTGGAAAATTCTGAAAGAGATGGGAATACCAGACCACCTGACCTGCCTCTTGAGAAAACTGTATGCAGGTCAGGAAGCAACAGTTAGAACTGGACATAGAAAAATAGACTTGTTCCAAGTAGGAAAAAGAGTATGTCAAGACTGTATATTGTCACCCTGCTTATTTAACTTATATGCAGAGTACATCATGAAAACACTGGGTAAGAGGAAGCATAAGCTTGAGAAAAATATCAATAACCTCAGACATGCAGATGACACCACCCTTATGGCAGAAAGTGAAGAACTAAAGAGCCTCTTGATGAAAGTGAAAGAGGAGAGTGAAAAAGTTGGCTTAAAGCTCAACATTCAGAAAACGAAGATCATGGCATCCAGTCCCATCACTTCATGGCAAATAGATGGGGAAACAGTGGGAACAGTGGCTGACTTTATTTTTTGGGGTTCCAAAATCACTGCAGATGGTGATTGCGGCCATGAAATTAAAAGACATTTACTCCTTGAAAGGAAAGTTATGACCAACCTAGACAGCATATTGAGAGAAGGCGATGGCAACCCACTCCAGTACTCTTGCCTGGAGAATCCCATGGGCAGAGAAGCTTGGTAGGCTGCAGTCCATGGGATTGCTAGGAGTCAGACATGACTGAGCGACTTCACTTTCACTTTTCACTTTCATGCATTGGAGAAGGAAATGGCAAACTACTCCAGTGTTCTTGCCTGGAGAATCCCAGGGATGGGGGAGCCTGGTGGGGTGCCATGTATGGGGTCACACAGAGTTGGACACGATGAAGTGACTTAGCAGCAGCAGAAGCAGCAGCAGCAGCAGCAGCTACAGACAGCATATTGAAAAGCAGAGACTTTACTTGTCCGTAAAGTAAACAATGGTCCGTCTAGTCAAGGCTATGGTTTTTCCAGTAGTCATGTATGGATGGGAGATGTGGACTATAAAGAAAGCTGAGCACAGAAGAATTGATGCTTTTGAGCTGTGGTGTTGGAGAAGACTCTTGAGAGTCCCTTAGACTGTAAGGATATCCAACCAGTCCATCCTAAAGGAAATCAGTCTTGGTGTTCATTAGAAGGACTGATGTTGAAGCTGAAACTCCAGTATTTTGGCCAACTGATGCAAACAGCTGACTCATTTGAAAAGACACTGATGTTGGGAAAGATAGAAGGCAGGAGGAGAAGGGGACGACAGAGGATGAGATGGTTAGATGGCATCACCGACTCAATGGACATGAGTTTGTGTGGACTCCGGGAGTTGGTGATGGACAGGGAGGCCTGGCGTGCTGTGGTTTATGGGGTCGCAAATAGTCAGACAAGACTGATTGACTGAACTATACTGAACTGAATGTTCAGTTTAATGGCTGGTTTGTTTCCCTTTCTTGAGGCGAATTCTCTGAACTGTGGCAGCTTATATTGTGGCTACTATCTCATCAACATGTAGTTAATTAACTTCTTCCACATGGTGGCTATTTCAGTATATATAAGACAGCTCACAAAATATTGCTCAGAATATTATCTAATAGTCTTTGAGAAGGAGCTAAAGGTCCTTGCCTATGGCCCCAATCCCTCCCAGCATCAGAGTCTTTTCCAGTGAGTCAACTCTTTGCATGAGGTGGCCAAAGTACTGGAGTTTCAGCTTTAGCATCATTCCTTCCAAGGAATATCCAGGGCTGATCTCTTTTAGAATGGACTGGTTGGATCTCCTTGCAGTCCAAGGGACTCTCAGGAGTCTCCTCCAACACCACAGTTCAAAAGCATCAATACTTCGGCACTCAGCTTTCTTCACAGTCCAGCTCTCACGTCCATACATGACCACAGGAAAAACCATAGCTTTGACTAGACGGACCTTTGTTGGCAAAGGAATGTCTCTGCTTTTGAATATGCTATCTAGGTTGGTCATAACTTATCTTCCAAGCAGTAAGCGTCTTTTAATTTCATGGCTGCAATCACCATCTGCAGTGATTTTGGAGCCCCCCAAAATAAAGTCTGATACTGTTTCCACTGTTTCCCCATCTAAGAAACTAATCCTAAAATTCATATTGTAAAGTAATGGAACAACATAGCCAGAGCTAGTTTAAATAAGAGGAATAAGGGAGTGGCCTATGTTTATAATACATGAAGACTTTGTAAACCACACAAATTAGGAAAGCATGATATTTGCACAAAACAACAGACTATAAACAAATCAGGTTGTAGTTGCCCAGACATTCCCTTTCCTGACCATCCCTTTAAATAATTCCATCCTACCATATAGTTCTAGCCCTTCAGTTCAGTTCAGTTGCTGTCATGTCCGACTGTTTGTGACTCCGTGGACTGGAGCATGCCAGGCTTTCCTGTCCATCACCAACTCATGTAACTTACTCAAACTCATGTGAGTGGAGTCAGTGATGCCATCTAACCATGTCATCCTTTGTAGTCCCCTTCTCCTGTCTTCTATCTTTCCCAACATCAAGGTCTTTTCCAATTAGTCAGTTCTTTGCATCAGGTGACCAAAGTATTGGAGTTTCAGCTTCAGCATCAGTTCTTCAAATGAATATTCAGGACTGATTTCCTTTAGGATCGACTGGTTGGATCTTCTTGCAGTCCAAGGGACTCTCAAGAGTCTTCTCCAACACCACAGTTCAAAAGCATCAGTTCTTCAGCACTCAGTTTTCTTTATAGTCCAACTCTCACATCCATAGATGACTACTAGAAAAACCATATCTTTGACTAGACAGATCTTTGTTGACAAAGTAATGTCTCTGTCTATATGCTGTCTAGGTTGGTCATAACTTTTCTTTCAAAGAGCAAGGATCTTTTAATTTCATGGCTACAGTCACAATCTGCAGTGATTTTGGAGCCCCCCAAAATAAGGNGATGACTACTAGAAAAACCATATCTTTGACTAGACAGATCTTTGTTGACAAAGTAATGTCTCTGTCTATATGCTGTCTAGGTTGGTCATAACTTTTCTTTCAAAGAGCAAGGATCTTTTAATTTCATGGCTACAGTCACAATCTGCAGTGATTTTGGAGCCCCCCAAAATAAGGTTGGTCACTGTTTCCATTGTTTCCCCATCTATTTGCCATGAACTGATGGGACAGTGTGCTATGATCTTAGTTTTCTGAATGTTGAGTTTTAATCCCATTCTTTCACTCTCCTCTTTCATTTTTATCAAGAGGCTCTTTATTCTTCACTTTCTGCCATGAGGTGGTGTCATCTGCATATCTGAGCTTATTGATATTTCTCCCAGCAATCTTGATTCAAGCTTGTGATTCATCCAGCCTAGCATTTCACATGATGTATGCTGCATATAAGTTAAATAAGCAGGGTGACAATATACAGCCTTGATGCACTCCTTTTCTGATTTGGAACCAGTCTGTTTTTCCATATTCAGTTCTAACTGTTGCTTCTTGAGCTGCATACAGGTTTCTCAGGAGGCAGGTGAGGTGGTCTGGTATTCCCATTTCTTTAAGAATTTTCCGCTGTTTATTGTGATCCACACAGTCAAAGCCTTTGGCGTAGTCAATAAAGCAGAAGTAGATGTTTTTCTGGAACTCTCTTGCTTTTTCGGTGGCCCAGTGGATGTTGGCAATTTGATCTCTGGCTCCTCTGCCTTTTCTCAATCCAACTTGAACTTGAAGTTCTCAGTTCACATACTGTTGAAGCCTGGCTTGGAGAATTTTGAGCATTACTTTGCTAGCGTGTGAGATGAGTGCAGCTGTGCAGTAGTTTGAACATTCTCTCACCTTGCCTTTCTTTGGGTTTGGAATGAAAACTGCCCTTTTCCAGTCCTGTGGCCACTGCTGAGTTTTCCAGATTTGCTGGCATTTGAGTGCAGNAAGTTCATGGTTCATGTATTGCTGAAGCCTGGCTTGGAAAATTTTGAGCATTACTTTACTAGCGTGTGAAATGAGTGCAGTACATTAGCTATTTTATTTTCATATAAAAATAAAATGTGTGAGTGTGTATATGTATATGGGTATTTGTTGTTTTTAATCACTAAGTCATGTCCAACTCTTTTGCAACCCCATAGACTGTAGCCTGCCAGGTTCCTCTGTGGCATTTTCCAGGCAAGAATACTGGACTGGGTTGCCATTTCCTTCTCCAGGGGTGTATATATACTTGTTTTAAAAACAAAGATTCCATATAAGGCATACACTAATGATTTCATATGCATAGTGAAATGGTTACTCAGTTAAGCTAATTAACATGGTTTCCTCATATAGGTGCCATTTTCTTTGTGTGTGATATGAGAGGACTTGAAATCTGTTCTTAGCAGATTTCCTGTATTCAGGACAATATTATTAACTGTAGTCATGCTGTACATTAGCTCTCTAGTCTTACTCGTCCTGCATAGCTATAACTTTGTACCCTTTGACCAACAAACATTAGCTATTGTTAAAGTATTCAATACCCAGATACGGAATTTTTAAAAATGTAAAAGATTTTCACTAGCAGACTCTATCTCCTCTGGGTGATAGGAAGAGTCTCATTTTGCTTCTGTCCTTTTACTTCCCTCCTATAATTACCCTGTTTTTCTTTTGTAATAGAAAAAAAAAATTGCATGTCACTTTTATTCCGGAGTCTTTGGATAAAAATACCCAGAGGTTACTGGCAAATTAATCTAAAAAGAACAATTTTATTTTTTGCTTGATCTCAGTTTCATTTGTTCCCCTTGATTGACTAATTGTTTAAATAAAGTTAAGGTTCATTGTGGCGTGCCTACACTCGTGTCAAAAACACGTTTTCATACAAAGGCAACTTCCTTAAGGGTATACTTAAGATTGTGTACAGTTTGTTAATCTTATTGTGGTATTTTGTTTTTCTTAACTATAGTTTCCTGTTCTTTTGATTTTGCTTGTCTACATTGCTGAAAATAAATATTTTGGTCTGCAGAGTTTGTGAGCGAGATGGAGTGGTGTTTATAATTCAAGGAAGTAGCGGAAACTGACATCAGTTGAAATTGCATAAAAGGCCAGGTGTACTTTGATTAGAGTAAGGTAGAAGAGCTTACTCTTTGGAGAAAAAGACTTTCATGCTGGGAGGCAAAAGAAGGGGGCAGCAGAGGATGAGATGGTTAGATAGTATCACCGACTCAATTGAGCACAAACTCTTCGGGATAGTGAAGGACAGAGGAGCCTGATGTGCAGTCCATGGGATCCTAGAGAGTCAGACATGACTTTGCAACTGAACAGCAGCAACAACAGAGAGCGAAGAATAGTCTGTATTCCCTGTGCCCACATTGTTAAAGCTGTTACTAAAGTAAAGATAAAGAGAGTGAAACAGAAACGTTTCTCAGCAGGGTCATGTTTTATTTTAGCAAATGTAGTTTTTGTAATACTTGTTTATTATTTTTTAAAATATGTTTTTATTCCTTTATATGGCTGCACTGGGAGCTTGCGGATCCTAATTCCCTGAGCGGAGATGGAACCCATGCCCTCTGCAGTGGAGGCACGGAGCTCTAACCACTGGACTGCCAGGAAAGTCCCCTAATACCTGTTTAAACATCAGTACATCTTCTTTTCCATTTTAAGTCACGTTGCCTCTGGCATATGTGCCATATTTGTTTCGACTTTCTGGCGTACCTCGGAACCCCTGGAGGCTTGTGTAGATGCTGGAATGAGAAGCAAGGCCCACACAACTTGGGTATTTTCTTATGGATTCAGGTGGAATTATTGATGGTTTACATGCTTCGAGAGAGCTTCTGTGAGTTTATTCAACAAATATTGAACTCTCACTGGGTTGAGAACTTTTGTGGGTTGGGCCGAAAAGGAGTGACAGTAATGGACAAATAATTTAGGCAAATAATTATTAAATGACGAATGCTGTGTGCTGTATTAATGAATATGTACTGAATGAGTGAATTAGTAAGAAAAGGCACTGTATTGGGTGCTTAATTGTGTTATCAGTTAACCATCATCACCCTATATGTAATCCTAAGATTGGTATGGTTATCATCTTCACTTACAGGAGGGAGTGCATTAGGGAAGGATTTATCCTTTCTTAGAAAATATGTTCATCTTGAAAGTGTTTATGTACTTTTGGGATATTTTCTATTTTATAAAGTAACACTTTTTATTACTAATCCTCTCTCCTGCCATCTATCAAAAAAAAAAAATTTATTCCTGAGACTAAGAATGGAGTATATTGTGTCTTCAGACACAGAAGCTTCATCTGTACTTGTGCAGTTAGCTAAATGTTAAAAATGGAGATATAGCTGGCATAAAGTTGTAATGGTACAGTTTAGCGAGTAGCGCTTTCTCTGCCCCTTTCTCTCCCTACCGCCATCACCCAAATCAATACAGTACATTCTGCCGCCCCAGAAGATTCCTTTGTGTCCATTGCCAGTCAGGAAGCGCCTTACCCCTTGGCNTGGAGGCAGGAGGAGAAGGGGATGACAGAGGATGAGATGGCTGGATGGCATCATTGACTTGATAGATGTGAGTCTGAGTGAACTCCGGGTGTTGGTGGTGGACAGGGAATCCTGGTGTGCTGCGATTCATGGGGTCGCAAAGGGTCGGACATGACTGAGCGACTGAACTGAACTGAATCCTCCTTAATCATGTGACTCAATTCCTTGAAGTAAATCTCTGTATATATACACATTCTGTTGGCTTTGCCTTGACTACTGTACTAACTTTTTCTAATGCTTTGATAACCAGTAAAGCAAATCAATCCACCTTAAAAAAAAAAAAAAGAAGAATATTCTCATTAATTTGGTCCTTTTCTTTTTCATACATTGAGATCTTCTTCATTTTTCCCCGGCGAAGCTTTGTGTTTTCCAGTAGTAGTGGTCTCTCACATCTTTCCTCCCTAAGAACATTGCTAGCAACTCAAATGGTCTGATGTAGTCTCAGTACCTGACTGGGAGTTCCTTGAGGATGTAAATGACCTTCCATCTCTCATCTCTTGCGCCAAGACTGTGGGCTTGGCTCAAAGTAGCTATGTAACAAATATTTCTTACATAGTTTAGTGAATTTTGTTATTCATACAGACGGTTAATTTTTTAGTGGTTTGTCATAAGATTAATAATACAGTAGTGAGTCATTCAACATTTATTGAACACCCATCACAGGCAAGGATGCATACAGAGCACATTCTTTAATTCTGTTATGTAACTGCTGCCAGCACTAGCACTGGCTGAGAGAGCATCTTTGGGGTCTCCCCAGCACCATGCATTTCTCAGTTGTTGCTAGCCTCTGGAGGACAATAGGCCCTTCAGGTATGCTTCTCCTGGATCTTAGTGTCTCTTTCCAGAGGGGAATGATGTAGAATGCAAGCTGGCCCAGCACTCCCCTACCAAAGCTTTAGCTCAGAACTGTGGCTTCTGTAACATCTGGGTCTCAGCTTCTCCCTCAATCCAGGCCTGCCTACTACACCCCACCACTTCTCTCTGGCCCCCCTTCCTGTTTTCTTTGTGCAAAACTCAATTTGCATCTTGATGGAGTTGAATAATTAGAACCCTTCAGCATGAATAATTCTAGGCAAATTAATTTTCGTGCCAATCAGCAAAAATTAATTGGCATCATGATATTTCACATTTTCCAGGCGGGGCTCCATAGGCAGGGCCCCAACCTCTTCCCAGCCTCAGGCTTTTCTTCCCTAGCACTTTGGAGAAGATTGCTTGTTAGTTTTATTGTTTGTCAGTTTTTAACACTTGCACAGGCAACAATGCTACCCTTCCTTGCAGCTAAATGAGCCATTTAACAAGCTTGATAAAATCCTCCTTAGAGCCACTACTGGCTGAGTTTCCACCTGTTTCTCTATAATCCAATATCTATTTTAACCTTTTTATTTGCTTTTGTGGATACAAAAACATAAAGAGATGTACATAAAAGATATAAACATACAACTTAATGAATTATTATGAACTGAATGTTCATGACTATCTTCTGCCATTCTATGGCGTATTCTTTCTCTCTCTTCATTGTATCTTTTGATGGAAGAAGTTCTTACTTTTAATATTGTCAGATGTATCAACATTATGCCCTGATTGGGGCTTCCCCAGTGGCTTAGTAGTTGTAAAGAATCTGCGTGCAATGCAGGAGCCGCAGGAAACTCGAGTTCAATCCCTGGGTCAGGAAAATCCCCTGGAGAAGGAAATGGGAACCCACTCCAATATTCTTGCCTGGAGAATTTTGATGACAGAAAAGCCCAGCAGGCTACAGTCCATAGGGTCGCAAAGAAACACTGAAACAACTTAGCACCACTCATGCCCTGATTAAAAATTATTCCAAAATAAAGTGTTTATACTGTATTTTATGAGAAAGCTGTACTTTCCCCTCATTTTTTTCCCAAAATGGCAATAGCGTTATTAAATTTTTTCTAATAATAGAAGATCTTAATATTTGCCTTGAACACACACACACACACACACACACACACACACACACACACACACAGAGGAATTATTTCAAAGTATGTTGCAAATATGACATTTCACTTTTTATTATTTATGTTTTAAAATCATTTTTTTCTAGTTTTGAGATATAACTGACATACAGCAGCACACAATGTATAAGTTTAAGGTGTACAGCATAATGATTTGACTTATATACAACATGAAATGGTTATCACAAGAAGTTTAATGAACATCATTTCTTATAGATACAAAATTAAAAAAATAGAAAATAAAGTTCTCTTTTTGTGATGAGAACTCTTAGGATTTACTCTAACAACTTTCATATATAGCATACAGCAGTGTTAATTATATTTATCACATTGTAATCACATCTCTACTACTTATTTATCTTATAACTGGAAGTTCATACTTTTTGAATGCCTTTATCCAATTCTTCCTCATTCCACCAACCCTGCCTCTCAGTCTCAGTCTCAGTTCAGTCGCTAAGTTTTGTCCAACTCTTGCAACCCCATGAATCACAGCACGCCAGGCCTCCTTGTCCATCACCAACTTCTGAAGTACACCCAAACCCATGTCCACTGAGTTGGTGATGCCATCCAACCATCTCACCCTCTGTTGTCCCCTTCTCCTCCTGCCCTCAATCTTTCCAAGCATCAGGGACCTTTCAAATGAGTCAGCTCTTCGAATCAGATGGCCAGAGTATTGGAGTTTCAGCTTCAATGTCAGTCCTTCCAATGAATATTCAGGACTGATTTCCTTTAGGATGGACTGGTTGGATCTCCTTGCAGTCCAAGGGACTCTCAAGAGTCTTCTCCAACACCACTCCAGTGGTCATGTATGGATGTGTATGGTCTCACATCCATACATGACCACTGGAAAAACCATAGCCTTGACTAAATGGACCTTTGTTGACAAAGTAATGTCTCTGCTTTTCAATATGCTGTCTAGGTTGGTCATAGCTTTCCTTCCAAGGAGCGAAAGTGAAGTTGCTCAGTCGTGTCCGACTCTTTGCAACCCCATGGACTGTAGCCTACCACACCTCTCTGTCCATGGGATTTTCCAGGCAAGAGCACTGGAGTGGGTTGCCATTTCCTTCCCCAGAGGATCTTCCCAACCTAGGGATCAAACCTAGGTCTGCAGCATTGTAGGCAGACGCTTTACCATCTGAGCCACCAGGCAAGTCACAACTTTCCTTCCAAGGAGTAAGCGTCTTTTAATTTCATGGCTGCAGTCACCATCTGCAGTGACTTTGGAGCCCAGAAAAATAGTCAGCCACTGTTTCCACAGCTTCCCCATCTGTTTGCCATGAAGTGATGGGACCAGATGCCATGATCTTGGTTTTCTGAATGTTGAGCTTTAAGCCAACTTTTTCACTCTCCTCTTTCACTTTCCTCAAGAGGCCCTTCAGTTCTTCTTCACTTTCTACCATAAGGGTGGTGTCATCTGCATATCTGAGGTTATTGATATTTCTCCTGGCAATCTTGATTCCAGCTTGTGCTTCCTCCAGACCAGCGTTTCTCATGATGTACTCTGCATCTGAGTTAAATAAGCAGGGTGACAATCAATATACAGCCTTGATGTACTCCTTTTCCTATTTGGAACCAGTCTGTTGTTCCATGTACAGTTCTAACTGTTGCTTCCTGTCCTGCATATATGTTTCTCAAGAGGCAGGTGCAGTGGTCTGGTATTCCCATCTCTTTCAGAATTTTCCACAGTTAATTGTGATCCACACAGTCAAAGGCTTTGGCATAGTCAACAAAGCAGAAATAGATATTTTTCTGGAACTCTCTTGCTTTTTTGATAATCTAGTAACTGAAAATTTGATCTGTTTTTTCTATCAGTTTGTATGTATTGTTTTTTTTGAAGATAATTGAGCTGCAACACTATGTTAGTTCCTGTTACACAATATGGTGATTCTTTTCTATACATGTCAAAATTATCACCATGGTAAGTCTAGTATAATATGTCATCCCACCTCAAAGATATTACTTAGTTATTGACTATATCTCCCACTCTGTACACTTCATACCTGTGACTCATTCATTTTGCAACTGAAAGTTTCACCTCTTAATCTCCCCACACTTTCTCATCCTTAATAATGATGTACTTGCTTTTTGTGCATATAGCTGTGTTTCTGATTTGTTGTTTGTTTTGCTTTCTTAGATTCTATGTATAAGTGACATCACACAGTAGTTTCTTTCTTTTTAAAAAATTATTTATTTTAATTGGAGGCTAATTACTTTACAATATTTTATTTTTGCCATATATCAACATGAATCCACCACGGGTGTACACGTGTTCCCAATCCTGAACCCCCCTCCCACCTCCCTCCCATACCATCCCTCTGGGTCATCCCAGTGCACCAGCCCCAAGCATCCTGTATCCTGCATCAAATCTGGACTGGTGATAGTAGTTTTCTTTCTCTGTCTGACTTATTTCACTTACCATAATACCCCCTAGGTTCATCCATGTTTTTACAAATGGCAAGATTTCATTTTTCTTTACGACTAATAATCTATTATACATATACATATCTATATAGCTCTATTACTATCTATCTATGTATCTGACTACCATGTCATCTTTATTCATTCATCTGTTGATGGACACTTAGGTTTTCCCAATATCTTAGCTATTGTACATAATGCTGCAATAAACAAAAGGGTACACATATCTTTTCTAATTAGTGTTTTTCTTTTCTTTGCATAAATAATCAGAAGTGGAATTGCTGGATCATATGGTATTTCTATTTTTAATTTTTTGAGGACACTCCATAATGTTTGTCTTCTTTTGACACACACCTATTCAGATCTTTGCTCCTTTTTAATTGGATTATTTGTTTGTTTTCATCATGAGTTTACAAGTTCTTTATATATTTTGAATATTAACCAGTTGTTTGATACACTGTTTGCAAATATCTTCTTTCAGTCAATGGATAACTTTTCATTTTGTTGAGGGGTTCCTTTCCTGTGAAAAAGCTTTTTAGTTTCATGTAGTCCTATTTGTTTATTTTTGCTTTTGTTTTCCTTGCCTGGAGAGACTTCTCCAAAAAAATAATACTACAAAGACTGATGTCAGAGAAAGTCCTGCACGCTTTTTTTTAAAAGTAGAACTTTCATTGTTTCAGATCTCACATTTGTCTTTAATCCATTTTGAATTAATTTTTGTGGATGATATGAGAGAATATCCCAGTCTGATTCTTTTGCATGTATCTGTCAAGTTTTCCCAACACCATTTCTTGAAGAGGCTGTTTCCCCACCCCCCCATTTTTGTCGTAAATTAATTGCCCATATAAGTGTGAGTCTATTTCTGAGCTCTTGCTTCTTTCCCATTGATCTATATATCTATTTTTGGTTTAGTATCATATTGTTTTGAGGACCACAGCTTCATTTGTTGTTATTGTTTCGTTGCCATGTCATGTCCAACTCTTTTTTGACTTCATGGACTGTAGCCTGCCAGACTCATCTGTCCATGGGATTTCCTAGGTAAGAATACTGGAGTAGGTTGCTGTTTCCTTCTCCTGACCCAGGAATCAAACCACATTTCCTGCATTGCAGGCAGATTCTTTTACCGCTGAGTCACTGGGGAATCCCAATAGTTTAAAATCAGACAGTGTGATAATTTCAGCTTTGTTCTTTTTTCTCAAGGCAGCTTTGGCTATTTAGGGTCTTTCATATTTGCATATGAATAAGTTTAGAATTATTTGTTCTAGTTTTGTGAGGAATGTCAATATTAATTCTTCCAACCCACAAACATGATATATCTTTCCATCTGCTTGTGTTGACTTGTTTTCAGTTTTCTTCATTAGTATCTTATAGATTTCTGGGTACAGGTCTTTTGCTTCCTTGATTAAATTGATCCCTGGATATTTTATTCTTTTTGATGCAACTGTAAATGTTTTCTTGCATTCCCTTTCTAATAGTTTGTTTCAGTGTATAAAATGCAACAGATTTCTGTGTTTTAATTTTGTACTCTACACCTTTACCAAGTTCAGTGATGAGCTCTAGGTGTTTCTTGGTGGAATTTTGAGGATTATCTAATGCATAGTATCATGTCACTTGCAGGGAGTTAACAGTTTTAGTTCTTCCTTTCCAAGTTGGATTCCTTTAATTTCTTTTTCTTGGCTGGTTGCTCTGGCTAGGACTTACAATACTATTTTGAATAAAAGTGGTGAGATTGGGCATCTTTGCTTTGTTCCTGTTTATGTTTAGATATATTCCCTCTATATCCACTTTTTGAGAGTTTTTTTTTTTTAAATCACAAATAGATAAATTCAATTTTGTCAGAATATTTTTTGCATTTATTTAGATGATTATATAATTTTTTTTCTTCAGTTTGTTAATGTAGTGTATTACTTTATGGATATTTGTGGATATTGAACTATCCTTGCATCCCTGGGATAGATTCCACTTGATAATGGTGCATGATCTTTTTAATGTATTGCTGAATTCAGTGTGCTAGTATTTCATTGAGCACTTTGCATCTATATCTATCAGTATTATTAGCCTATAATTTTCTTTTTTGTGATATCTTTATCTAGTTTTGATATTGGGGTGATGCTGGCCTGGTAGAAAGCATTTAGAAGCATTCCTTCCTCTGCAAGTTTTT
Organism: Neotragus moschatus; assembly: GCA_006410615.1. Classification (NCBI taxonomy): domain Eukaryota; kingdom Metazoa; phylum Chordata; class Mammalia; order Artiodactyla; family Bovidae; genus Neotragus; species Neotragus moschatus. The sequence goes on from SJYA01000278.1 coordinate 352,244, forward strand.
GAAATAGTTTGAGAAGGATAGTTATTAACTTTTCTCTAAGTATTTGATAGAATTCACTTGTGTAGCTGTCTAGCCCTGGATTTTTGGTTTTTTGNAGTAGTTTTCTTTCTCTGTCTGACTTATTTCACTTACCATAATACCCCCTAGGTTCATCCATGTTTTTACAAATGGCAAGATTTCATTTTTCTTTACGACTAATAATCTATTATACATATACATATCTATATAGCTCTATTACTATCTATCTATGTATCTGACTACCATGTCATCTTTATTCATTCATCTGTTGATGGACACTTAGGTTTTCCCAATATCTTAGCTATTGTACATAATGCTGCAATAAACAAAAGGGTACACATATCTTTTCTAATTAGTGTTTTTCTTTTCTTTGCATAAATAATCAGAAGTGGAATTGCTGGATCATATGGTATTTCTATTTTTAATTTTTTGAGGACACTCCATAATGTTTGTCTTCTTTTGACACACACCTATTCAGATCTTTGCTCCTTTTTAATTGGATTATTTGTTTGTTTTCATCATGAGTTTACAAGTTCTTTATATATTTTGAATATTAACCAGTTGTTTGATACACTGTTTGCAAATATCTTCTTTCAGTCAATGGATAACTTTTCATTTTGTTGAGGGGTTCCTTTCCTGTGAAAAAGCTTTTTAGTTTCATGTAGTCCTATTTGTTTATTTTTGCTTTTGTTTTCCTTGCCTGGAGAGACTTCTCCAAAAAAATAATACTACAAAGACTGATGTCAGAGAAAGTCCTGCACGCTTTTTTTTAAAAGTAGAACTTTCATTGTTTCAGATCTCACATTTGTCTTTAATCCATTTTGAATTAATTTTTGTGGATGATATGAGAGAATATCCCAGTCTGATTCTTTTGCATGTATCTGTCAAGTTTTCCCAACACCATTTCTTGAAGAGGCTGTTTCCCCACCCCCCCATTTTTGTCGTAAATTAATTGCCCATATAAGTGTGAGTCTATTTCTGAGCTCTTGCTTCTTTCCCATTGATCTATATATCTATTTTTGGTTTAGTATCATATTGTTTTGAGGACCACAGCTTCATTTGTTGTTATTGTTTCGTTGCCATGTCATGTCCAACTCTTTTTTGACTTCATGGACTGTAGCCTGCCAGACTCATCTGTCCATGGGATTTCCTAGGTAAGAATACTGGAGTAGGTTGCTGTTTCCTTCTCCTGACCCAGGAATCAAACCACATTTCCTGCATTGCAGGCAGATTCTTTTACCGCTGAGTCACTGGGGAATCCCAATAGTTTAAAATCAGACAGTGTGATAATTTCAGCTTTGTTCTTTTTTCTCAAGGCAGCTTTGGCTATTTAGGGTCTTTCATATTTGCATATGAATAAGTTTAGAATTATTTGTTCTAGTTTTGTGAGGAATGTCAATATTAATTCTTCCAACCCACAAACATGATATATCTTTCCATCTGCTTGTGTTGACTTGTTTTCAGTTTTCTTCATTAGTATCTTATAGATTTCTGGGTACAGGTCTTTTGCTTCCTTGATTAAATTGATCCCTGGATATTTTATTCTTTTTGATGCAACTGTAAATGTTTTCTTGCATTCCCTTTCTAATAGTTTGTTTCAGTGTATAAAATGCAACAGATTTCTGTGTTTTAATTTTGTACTCTACACCTTTACCAAGTTCAGTGATGAGCTCTAGGTGTTTCTTGGTGGAATTTTGAGGATTATCTAATGCATAGTATCATGTCACTTGCAGGGAGTTAACAGTTTTAGTTCTTCCTTTCCAAGTTGGATTCCTTTAATTTCTTTTTCTTGGCTGGTTGCTCTGGCTAGGACTTACAATACTATTTTGAATAAAAGTGGTGAGATTGGGCATCTTTGCTTTGTTCCTGTTTATGTTTAGATATATTCCCTCTATATCCACTTTTTGAGAGTTTTTTTTTTTTAAATCACAAATAGATAAATTCAATTTTGTCAGAATATTTTTTGCATTTATTTAGATGATTATATAATTTTTTTTCTTCAGTTTGTTAATGTAGTGTATTACTTTATGGATATTTGTGGATATTGAACTATCCTTGCATCCCTGGGATAGATTCCACTTGATAATGGTGCATGATCTTTTTAATGTATTGCTGAATTCAGTGTGCTAGTATTTCATTGAGCACTTTGCATCTATATCTATCAGTATTATTAGCCTATAATTTTCTTTTTTGTGATATCTTTATCTAGTTTTGATATTGGGGTGATGCTGGCCTGGTAGAAAGCATTTAGAAGCATTCCTTCCTCTGCAAGTTTTTGAAATAGTTTGAGAAGGATAGTTATTAACTTTTCTCTAAGTATTTGATAGAATTCACTTGTGTAGCTGTCTAGCCCTGGATTTTTGGTTTTTTGGGGGGGGGATTTTAAAAAATTATTGCTTTAATTTCATTACTGTTAATTGATTGTTTATACTTTCTTATTTATTCCTGATTAACCTTTAGGAAATTACACAATTCTAAGGATTTGTCTATTTCTTATAGTTGCTCATTTTATTGACATATAATTTATTGACATTTATTGACATAGTAATCTCATTAACCATTGTATTTCTGTGGCATTGGTTGTAGTTTCTCCATTTTTATTTCAGATTTTATTAATTTGGGCTCTCTTTTTTTTTTCTTGATGAGTCTAGCTAAAAGTTTATCAATTGAACTAGCTTTGGTTCAATTTTCATAGAACCGGCTCTTACTTTCATTAATCTTTTCTATTGTTTTAGTCTCTATTTCATTTATTTCTGCTCTGATTTTTATGATTTCTTTCCTTCTCTGACTTTTTGCTGTTCCTTTTTTAGTTACTTTAGTTTTGAGATTGTTCTTGTGTCCTGAGATAGGCTTATATCACTATAAACTTCTCTCAGAAGAGCTTTTGCTGTGTTCCATAAATGTTAGATTGTTGTGGTTTTGTTTTCATTTTTCTCCAGGTATTTTTTAAATTTCTTCTTTGATTTCTTCAGTGATCTATTGGTTGCTTAATAGCATTATTTTTTCTTTTATGTTTGGCTGCACTAGTTCTTCACCGTGGCACATGGGCTCCACTGTGCACAGGCCCAGTAGTTGTGGTGCACAGGCTTTCTAGTGGTGCACAGGCTTAGTTGCCCCTCAGCATGTGGGATCTTAGTTCCCAACCAGGGATCGAACCTGTGTCCCCTGCATTGGAAGCAGATTCTTAACTGCTGGACCACCAGGGAAGTCCCTAGTAGCATATTTTTTAGCCTTCACATGTTTGTGTTTTTTGTTGTTTTTTTCCTTATTTGATTTCTAGTTTCATAATCTTGTGATCAAAAAAGATGCTTGTTATGATTTAAATATTTTTATATATACTGAGACTTGTTTGGGCCACATCCCCAAACTTGTTTTGTGGGTTACCATGTGCTATATCAGAGAAGGCAATGGCACCCCACTCTAGTACTCTTGCCTGGAAAATCTCATGGACGGAGGACTCTGGTAGGCTGCAGTCCATGGGGTCGCTAAGAGTCGGATACAACTGAGTGACTTCACTTTCATCTTTCACTTTGATGCATTGGAGAAGGAAATGGCAGCCCACTCCAGTGTTCTTGCCTGGAGAATCCCAGGGACAGGGGAGCCTGCTGGGCTGCCATCTACGGGGTCGTACAGAATCGGACATGACTGAAGTGATTTAGCAGCATGTTCTATATGGTTTTTTCAGTAGTCATGTATGGATGTGAGCACTGGACCATAAAGAAGGCTGGGCACTGAAGAACTGATGCTTTTGAACTGTGGTGCTGGAGAAGACTCCTGAGAGTCCGTTGGACAGATCAAGTCAGTCAATCCTAAAGGAAATCAATCCTGAATACTCTTTGGAAGGACTGATGCTGAAACTGAAGCTCCAATACTTTGGCCACCTAATGTGAAGAGTCAATTCTTTGGAAAAGATTGATACTGGGAAAGATTGAGGACAGGAAGAGAAAGGGGCGACAGAGATGGTTGGATGACATCATTGACTCAATGGGTGTGAGTTTGAGCTAATTCTAGGAGTTAGTGAAGAACAGGAAAGACTGGTGTGCTGCAGTCTATGGAGTCACAAAGAGTCAGACATGACTAGCTGTTGTTCAGTCCATTGGTATAAGTAGGGTTTTAAAGTTCCCTTCTATTATTGTGTTGCTCCTGTCTTCCTTTATGTCTGTTAATATTTGCTTTATGTATTCAGATGCTTCTATGTTGAGTCTATATATATTTATAATTGTTATGTCTTCTTTCTTGGATTAGTTCCTTTATCATTATGCATTGTCCTTCTTTGTCTGTTACTGTCTTTATTTTAAAGTCAATTTTGTCTGAGGTAAGTATTGCTACCTAGCTTTCTTTTGATTTCCATTTGTGTGGAATATCTTTTTCAATCCCCTCACTTTCAGTGTGTGTGTGTCTTTAGATCTGAAGTGAGTTTCTTGTAAGCAGCAAATATATGGGTCTTATTTTGGCTTATCCATTCAGCCACTCTGTCATTTGATTGGAGCATTTATTTTATTTACATATAAAGTAATTATTGACAGAATGTTCTTATAGCTATTTTGTTTTCTTCAGGTTGTTTTTGTAGTTTTTCTTAATACTTTCTTCTTCTTTTGGTCTCTTTCCTTGTGATTTGATGGGAATTTTTTGTGTTTGGATATCTTTCTCTTTTTTTAGTGTGTATCTATTATAGATTTTTGGTTTGTGATTACCATGAGGTTTATATACAGCAATTTATATATTTGATATTTTCAGTGTGCTGATCTCTTAATTTCAAATGCATTTGAACAACCCTGTAGTTTTACTCCTCTCCCCTACATTTACTGTTTTTGACATCATATTTTGAATCTTTTTATTTTATTTTATTTTTGGCCACATGCCGCGGCATGTAGGATCTTAGTTCCCCACCAGCGATTGAATCCATGCCCCCTGTAGTGGAAGTGGGGAGTATTAACCATTGGACAACCAGGGAAGTCCCAAATCTTTTTGTTTTGTGTATTCTTTAACTACTTATTGTGGATATAGATAATTTTACTTCTTTTGTCTTTTACCCTTTCTATTAACTTTATATATGGTTAATTTACTATATTTACTGTGTGTTTGCCTTTACCAATGAGATTTTTCCTTTCATAATTTTCATGTTTTTAGTTGTGGCCTTTTCTTTTTTGCTTAAAAAAGTTCTTTTAACATTTCTTATAAAGCTGGTTTGGTAGTGATGAACTCTTTTTAGATTTTGTTAGTCTATAAAATTCTTGATTTCTTAAAAGCCTTGCTGAGTGGAATACTTTTGATTATAGGTTTTCCTCTTTCATTATTTTAAATATATCACATTTAAATATGCTATATGATATTTAAATATACATATATATTTTAAGTATATCAGACATATAAAAATATATCAGATATATTTTAAATATATCTCTTCCAGCCTATAGCATTTTTGCTGAAAAGTCTGCTGATAGACTTATGGGCATTCCCTTGTATATAACTTATTGCTTCTCCCTTGTTGCTTTTAATATTCTCTTTTTATTTTTAACTTTTGCCATTTTAATGACAATATGTCTGATGTGGTCCTCTTTGATTGATCCTATCTGGGACTCTGTGCTTTCTGGGTCTGGATTTCTGTTCCATTTCCTAGATTAGGGAAGTTTTTAGCTATTATGTCTCAAATATATTTTCTGCCACTTTCTCTTTCTTCTGGGATCCCTATAATGTGAATGTTTGTACACTTGATGTTGTCCGAGAGATCTCTTAAGTTGTCCTCATCTCTTTTTATTGTTTTTAATTTTTTCTGTTCAGGGGTAGTGGTTTCCACTGCTCTGTCTTCCAGCTTGCTAATTTATTCATCTGTATCTTTTAACCTACTGCTAATTCTTTCTAGTGTATTTTTCATTTCAGTTACTGTATTATCCACTCTCTTTGGTTCTTCTTTATATTTTCTAAATCTTTGTTTAAAAATGCTTGCTTGTGACTCTGTTCATCTGTTCTTTTCCTGAGTTCTTTGATCATATTTATGATCATTACCTTGAACTCTTTCTCAGGTAGATTGCTTCTCTTCACTTCAGTCAGTTCTTCTAGGGTTTTGTCTTGTTCTTCTGTTTGGAACATGTTTCTCTGTCACCTCATTTTGTCTAGTTTGATGTTTTTATTTCTATGTATCTAGTTTAGTTCAGTTCAGTCACTCAGTTGTGACCGACTCTTTGCAACCCCATGGATTGCAGCATGCCAGGCATCCCTGTCCATCACCAACTCCCACAGTTTACTCAAAGTCATGTCCATTGATTAGGTGATGCCATCCAGCCATCTCATCCTCTGTTGTCTCCTTCTCCTCCCACCTTCAATCTTTCCCAGCATCAGGGTCTTTTCAAATGAGTCAGCTCTTTGCATCAGGTGGCCAAAGTATTGGAGTTTCAGCTTCAACATCAGTCCTTCAAATGAATATTCAGGATTCCCTTTGTGATTGATTGGTTGGATCTCCTTGCAGTCCAAGAGACTTTTAAGAGTCTTCCTTAACACCACAGTTCAAAAGCATCAATTCTTCAGTGCTCAGCTTTCTTTATAGTCCAACTCTCACATCCATACATGACTACTGGAAAAACCATAGCCTTGACTAGATGGACCTTTGTTGGCAAAGTAATGTCTCTGCTTTTTAATATGCTGTCTAGGTTGGTCATAACTTTTCTTCCAAGGAGAGCACGTATCTTCCCAGAGCATGTATCTAGTAAGTTATTTATATTCCCTGACCTTGGAGAAGTGGCCCTTTGTAGGAAACATCTGTACATTCCAGCAGCACTCTCTCCTCTGATCACCAGAGCTGTATGGTCTAGGTGTGACCCTTATGTGGGCAGTGTGGATCCTTTTTTTGTGGCAGGATGACTACCGTGGGTGGTCTGGTAGATGTGACTGGCTCTCATTCCAGTTGCTTGCCATGCCCTGCCTTGTGTGGAGGCTCCTGGCCAGTGGTTGATGGAGCTGAGTCCTGGCTGTGGATCTGTGGACATTCCCAGGGCTAGTGTTGGCTTAGTGGTGGTTAGAGTTGTGTTCTGGGGTGGGTGGTTGTGGGGCTGGGGTTCCTAGTTCTAGTATGTCAGCCTGCTGCTGGGTAGGTCTGGTTCCTAACATGGCTGCCTCTGGGTTCTGGGGTGTCCAGAAACAGGTGCTGGCCCATTGATGAGTGGGGCTGGATCCTTGGGTAGCTGGCTGAGGAGTCCAATGTATCTCAGAGATCATGTTGGCCTGTTGGTGGGTAGGGTTGGGGTTCAGGGCATCCCAAGGCTGTTGCTCACCCACCAGTGGGTAAAGTCAGACCCTGGGGCTAGTACCTGCCTGTTGGCAGGCGGAGGCAGGTCTTGGAGTCACTGGCTGCAGGACCTAAGTGTCTCAGAACTGATGTTGAAACACTCACTGGTCAGTGGGATCTGGGCTCAGGGAGTCCTGAGTCTAGTGTTGGCTCACTGCTGAGTGAACTGCAGGTCTTGGAATTGCTGTCTGCAGGGTTCTGGGGGAGTCTCAGGGCTAGTACATGTCCACTGGTATGTGAAGCTGAGTCCTGGGCCTCTAGTAGATAAGGCTTTCTTTAGGCTGAGAAGCTATTAAGGTAACCTCCTTCTGGTGGATGGGGCTGTATCCCCATCTAGTAGTTGCTTGGCCTGAGGTGCCCCAGCAGTGGTGCCAATAGGCTTCTGGGTGGGGCCAGTTCATGGTGCTAATGAGCTGGAGGGGGAATTCCACACTGGCACTTGCCAGCACCAGTGTCCACATGGTCAACAAGCTCCCTTAGAATGACTGCTGCCAGTGTCTTTGTCCCCAGGGTAAGCTGCAGTTGCCTCCTGCCTCCAAGAGGCTCTCCAGGATTGGCAGGTATGTCTGACTCAGGCTCTTTTCAAATTATTGCTTCCTCCCTAGGTCCCAGAGCATGTGAGATTTTGTGTGTGTCATTTAAGAGTGGAGTCTCTATTTCTCACAGCCATTTATTTGGGTCTCCCCAAAGTAAGCCCCACTGTCCTTCAAAGCCAAATGTTCTGAGGGCTTATCTTCCTGGTGCAGGGGCCCTGGGATGTGGTACCTGATGTGTGGCTCAGACCCCTTGCTCCTTGGAGAGAGCTTCTGCAATTGTAATTATCATTGTGTTTGTGGGTTGCTTACCCTGGGGTTTGGGTCTTGACTGTACTGACTCTGCCCCTTCTACCTTTCTTTTTGTGATTCCTTCTTTATACCTTTAGCTATAGAAGATCTTTTCTAGTAGATCTTTTCTGCTTTCTCATCAATAGTTGTAATGTTGGTGTACCCATGGGAGGAAGTGAGTTCAGGGTCTTGCTATTCTGCCATCTTGAAGCAAAGATTTCTCATTGTGGTTTAAGTTGCGTTCCCCTAAGACTAGTGATATTGAGCATCTTTTCATGTATAGTGTTATTTCTTAAATTTCATTTCTAAGTGTCCATTGCTAGTGTCTAGAAGTATAATCATTTTTTTAATGTTGACCTCACATCCTGTGGTGATGGAGAAGACTCTTGAGAGTCTCTTGGACTGCAGGTAGGTCAAACGAGTCAATCCTAAAGGAAATAAACCCTAAGTTTTCTTTGGAAGGACTGGTGGTGAAGCTGAAATTCCAATACTTTGGCCACTGGATGCGAAGATCCGACTCATTGGAAGAGACCCTAATGCTGGCAAAGACTGAGGGCAAGAGAAGGGGGCAACAGAGGATGAGATGGTTGGATGACATCACTGACTCAATGGACGTGAGTTTGAGCAAACTGAGGAAATAGTGAAGGACAGGGAAGCCTGGCATGCTGCAGTTCATGGAGTCACATAGAGTCAGACATTACTTGGTGACTGAACAACAACAACACATCCTACATTCCTGCAAAATTAAATTATTATTATTATTTGTATAGTTAGCATATATATTTATGCCGTTTGTGAAAAAAGAAAGCATGTTTTTTGCTTTCCCACCTTTATGCCTTTTACTTTTTATTTCCCTGGCTGGGGCCACCAAAACAATGTTGGATAGGAGTGGTGAGATTGGCCATCCTTGTATTCCTGACCCTGGGGATGAAAAACATTTCATTCTGTCACCATTGGGTGTAATGTTAGTTGCATTCTCTATCAGATTTAGGAAGTTCATTTTCAGTTTGCTGAGAGTTCTGTGATGCTAAACAGGTCTGAAATTTATCATATGCATTGTTTTGGGTATGTCTGGAAATGTTTTTCCTTCTTTATTCTGTTAATGTGGTAATTTACATAAATTGATTTTTTAATGTTAAGCCAGTCTTGTATTTCATGATATATTATCCTTTTTATATATCACTGGATTGATTTTGCTCGTTTTGAAAGGGTTTCTGCACTCTACTTATGAATGGGTTTGTTGTAATCTTTTTTATCACTCTCCTTATCAGATATTAGAACCATGGTCATGCTGGTTTATTAAATGACTACAGCAATGTTTCTTCTTATGTCTATGGAAAGGTGTATGCAATAAAGGTTTTATTTCTTGAAGTGATTGTTACAGTTTTCTTGGGTTGCCACCTTGGTCTTGGGTTTTGTTTGTGGATATATTTTTGTTTAATTTGCAGTTTTAATTATTACAGAATTCAGACTTTCTACTTCTTCTTGTGCCTTTTGTGTTATTATGGAAAATTATTTTTTATTACTAATCTCTAAAATAAACTTACTTCCATGTCGTCCACTCAGGACTCGTCCCCCCTCTCCCATCATCTTACCATTTCATAAATGCTAGGAATTGTAAAGATATTACCTTAAAGCTTTCATTGTATCCTGGACATCATCACTCACAGCATCTAGTCTAGGGGTGATTGTTCTTCCTGTTGACCTTTTTTCCCTCAACTCTTGCTGGAATCTCTCTTTGTTCTATTAGTAGACCTTTGTAGAGAAGATCTGTAAGTAGTTTGGAGTTTTGCTTTCCCTTGATTCAGAAAGGATTTGTTGTTGTTGTTCAGTTGCCAATTTGTGTCTGACTCTTTGCAGCCCCATGGACTGCAGCACACCAGGCTTCCCTGTCCTTCACTATCTCCTGGAATTTGCTCTAACTCATGTCCATTGAGGTGATGATGAGTCAGAAAGGATGCTATGCACATTAACTTGGTATTCATAAGGGATCTTGATATAAAGTCTCCAAACATGTTGGGAATTTCTTGGCTATTGAGCAAGCAATTCTTCTTCCCTTTCTGGCATGTGGCTCGAGGAGCAGAGTGTCAGTGTGCTTGCTTTCCTATGGAAAAGTATCCAAAGACAAGAAGCCACTCTTGGCTGTTTCATAGATGCTGACTTGCTAGACCTCTTCAGCCTCCTTTGCCAATATTTGATGACATTGACATTGCTGAACAAGAGTCTGATTTGAAAAGGAGCTGCATAGTCATGAAGAAAAGACATGTTTGGAGGGAAACCCATTCAGTGCCATAAGTTGATGGGTTTTAAGATTAATGAAGAAAGCCCTTCCTCCTTACAGACCATCAGAAGTGTAAGAGACCTTGGACATGTTATTAAACAGGCAGAGAGACTACTGCCCAGAGAGGTGGCACAATTTATCCTGTTCACGCAGTGAGTGAAGGTGAGGTTAGGACAAGGAGCTAAGTCTTCTGACAACCCCAGCTAATTGCTTTCTGCAGCTGCAAGCTCTCTCCTTTACTTCACTCTAGGCCTTTTATTTTCATGTTCACTAACTTACCCAATCAACTCACCTTAGAGAGTGATATGGATACTTCTCTTCTTTCTTTGTTCCCTTACATTCTTACCCAGAGGGAGATTCTGACAATTCACTGAGCCATGGTTTACTAGTGATGTAATTTCCAGGCATTAGTATCAAGAACCATGTGCAATTTTTCTCTCCTTTGCTCTGTGTTGTTTCTTCACAGGCTGAGAGGAAGAAGTAAGTATTCTCTACCAAGTGACTGGCTGGGTAGGTGGATTCAGGGGTGTTCTTGGGGCAAAATTACCTACTCAACAATTTTCAGGCATGATGGGGAATATAGACTGACAGTGTTACTCTTGGAAAGAGGAGGTACTAGGACCTAAGTGTTATGTACAAATATTTACAGTCTCTACACACGCTAGGTGCAGGGAATTCTACAGTGAATATACCAGACATGGTTCCTGCTTGCAGGAAGCTAACATTGCAGTGGGGGAAATTTCAATAAATAAGAAAATAAATAAACAAAAAAGCAAGATGTCACAGGTGGTGACATCTTGAAAGAAGACCCTTGAAAGAAATACCTTGAGACAGGCCATGTGATAAAGGCAGCAGAGACCAATAAAATGAGGCTGCCCTGTCAGCCAGCCCCAGGTCATTTACCTGGCTGCTTCCACTGGTGAACAGTTAGCATCTATCTTGTTTAATCTTGATCAAATTGGGTCTCTATTAGTATGGGTGCACCAGTATGCTATCAGATATACTTGATTATAGTGGGAAATGGTCCAGGGTAAAGCAGGGGCCCAGGGATTTCAGACTGCCCCAGGCATCTAAGGGAGACCCTCAGGAGCTAGTGTTTTCACACAGTGGTCCCTGTCAGCATTATTCCCATCAGTATACGTCCTGAGATTCAGTAGCCACTTGTTAAACATTTTATGAAAGAATTAATGAATCACTTCTGTTCCCATTCCCGATGGAACCAGTCTATTGAAGACTAATTGGTGGGGTAACGACCTAAAAAGATTATATTTACCTCCAATAAGTGTTTTAACTACATTCTGTAGACTATCCCCTTGCCATCCCTGAAGAAGATCTTGGTCAGTTTCCGTTACCCTGAGATCTTATCCCTTCTACTTGTGCAAGCGCATTCCGTTGAAAATCCCACTCTCTCACCAATGAAATGTCATTTTCTCTTGTCTCCCCAGAACAATGTTGGGCATGTAACCTGGGCTTCTTGAAGTGGATGGGCAGGTGAAGTCTAATCAGGAGACCCCTCCCTTCTCTTCAAGTTCTTGCTTCTTCCATGTCCTTAGCATGGGCTCCTGGAGGGCCTTGTGGGGCTTCCTACTTCCCAGGGTCCACGTAGGACAGGTCTGGGTGAAGGCTGACTCTTGTGCTCCACCCCACCGCCCCCACCGCCATCAACAGTGGGATGTCCTCCTCCCTCTGGTAATGTCTGCCTCTGTGGGGAGCATATCTGTGCAGGATCAACTCAGTTCACCTAACCCAGGTGGAAACCAGGGACCTACTATACACTTGGGCCAGGTTGGCAGGCTGATGTTCAGCGGGAGAAAGATCTGCATGTCCTTCCTTAATGCAGTGATCCCCCACCCCTGCCCCATCTTGGCTTTGGGGTGGAAAGGCTAGAGAGGCAGCAACTTGTCTCCAGAAAACAGCATATCCTTAACAACGTGATTCTCCTTCTCCTTGTCCTTGTCTCCAATCCTTTGCTTACACAGACTTGGGGGATGGGGATGTGGGTGCCCACTCTTGTTGATCTCTGCGGAAGTCCCTGTTGCCCACATATTGGCGGCCACATTTTAACAGGGAGAAATAAGGGACTCTTTTTCTTCAGCTTTGGGTCCTGGATGCCACTTCTGTGGTGACAAGCGAAGTCTTTATTGGCAGCCCATTGTATGTCATTAGTATCACAGCCATAAGCAATACCAGCCACATTGTTATCATCATTAAGATTGTTACTGTCATCACCCTTGCTATCCCCACTATTACAACAACCCTACGACTGCTGTCCTGCTGAATGAGTGGTAACAATCATTACCACTACCAAAACACCACGATCTCCCCCAGCATCACTGCCCCATCCATAGTAGGTGGGTAAGACTAGCTGCTCTGACAGACGTGCCACTAAGTGTATGATTGTTCCAATACAATAGACGTTTCTTTCTCATTTATATAACTGTCTGAAGCAGGTGTTCTTGATCGACAGGAGGCTTCCCACATAATGGTTTAGAACTTAGAGCCTTGTGATTGTCTTCATGTAGCCAAAGGAGGGGATGGAGGGTGGGATGGGCACACTTGGGCAAAAGTGACTCATGTTTCTGCTCACTTTCTATTGGCTAAAACACAGTCACATGGCCGTGTCTAATGTACAGGATCTGGGATATGCAGTGTAGCAAAAAATAAAACAGTTTTTGATAAAGTGGGAGCATTCTCTGCCAGGCCATCATCATAAATAATTCAGTGCATCTGTTCTGTTCCCAGCCTGGGCTGGACCCTTTCTGCTATACAAGACCAGAACAATATGAGGTTTCTATGATCAAAGGCCTCATGAACCAAGATAGATAGCAATATACAGGGAACGTACGTTGGGTTTGATTATTAGTTTAGTTCTCTAGCACTGTGGTTGTTCAGGTTGTGCTGAAGCAGTTGAATCTTGGAGAATGGGTAGAATCTCTGAAGCTGGAGGAAAAATGGAGTTGGAGGTTGCAAGGATGCTTTATGAAGAAGAATAACCTGGGCACTGGTCTGAATGGGCTCAGCATGAACAGAGAAGTGATTGGCCTGACTAGAGCTGATGACTATTGGGAATTGATGAAGAATAAGCTTTGAGTGATTGGATGGAGATAGATTGCCAAAAGCCTCTTTAGGTATATGTAAAAGTTCTTTGGTTGCAAGTCACAGAACTACTCTGTCTCAATGAAGCAAGCCAGCAAACAAAACCCTCCCGTATCCCAAATATACTGGAAGGATAGAGGAGTATTCTCTAGAAGCAAAGGGGGAACTGAATGGCCAAATCCTGTTTCAGCAGCTGGAGGTGGTGGAACCCAGGGTACCTCTAGCAATGATCCAGCCTCTGCATTTGGCTTTTCAACATTCATGTTTCAGGGAGTGAGCCTTGCCCAGCCCTGCTTGGGCAGATGTCTGCAGGACTGGTCTGCCATGGCTGGAGGGCTGCATTAATGGAAGCAGTGCCTTCTGCTCACCCTGCCCCATGGAGTGTGTCCTGTGTAATACAGCGTGGGAGGTGTTTGGGAGTGAAGAGCACAGCTATGTCAAAGGTAGTATTCCTGGGTCTAATCCCAGTGCTTCTACTGACTAGCTGGGTGACCAGGCAGATGTGTTTTCTAGCTTCTGAGCCTCACTTTTCTCACCTGTAAAATCAACATTAAACAACAGAAACAATTGAGAGGATCCATTTAGAGAATGCATGTGGAGGGCTCCCAGTGTGTATCTTTCCTCCTCTGCTAGGATCTGATTTGCCCGCTGTGATGAGGAGACGGTGTGATCTTGGAGGGCCAGAGGAAGCTAGGAGAGTTGCCCTCAAATCTTTCCCTAGAGAGTAATGTCCCCTTCGGTCCTGTCTGATGGTCCTGCAGCACAGGGTGGGAACAGAGGAGCTGGCCCTGCAGGGTGCTGGCTGTGTTTATAGACACTTTGATAGTGTCAGGGCTGTGAGCCGTGATGGAGCTGGGAGTGTAATTTTCAATTAGGAGTCCTCGCTTGTTCTTGCTTACACTACACTCTAATTAAATTTCAGTCAAATGTGACACTGTGCTGCCAGGGGAGGGCAGGGAGGGTGGGAGGGGCTCCCCTTCCTCTAGATGAGAGGCCTCCCCTTTCTTCCCCCGGAGCAGTCCCAGTCTCCCATCCCTGGGTCTACTTGGAGAGTGTCTGGAGCCAACGTCCCTGCTCCGTGGGCCCAGTAGGCTGCCAAAGGTCCTGAGAGAGGTCTGCAAACATGGGGGCCCTGGCTCACAGGGGGCTCTCAGTAGAATTAAAGTGGCTACTGCTGTTGGAATCCTCAACTAATAGGGGATACTCCCTGGCCAAGAGAGGAGTGGAGGAAATTGGCAGAGGTACAGGAGTGGGGAGCTGACTGGTTTCTGATCAGCTGGGCTTTCTGGGGCTCATGCTGGTCTAGTCTGCATCATCCTGGGCTGCCATCTCCCTGTTCTCCCCAGCTTTTAGCTAGCAAGGTGGGGACCCCAAGTAAGTCACCCCTAAGGCTTCTTTAAAGCAAACAACGCTGTGAGTGTATTGGAGGCAGAAGGGAGGGAGTGAGGGGGAGAAGTGCTCTGAGGATGAACCATTAACCTAGCCATTGGGCTTGGAGGAGGTGGTCACTGTGGCTAGAGAGGCTGGGGGTGGGCTTTCAAATTGGCAGGTTTTCAAAATCACACCTTACACTTTTTTATCTGCAAAATATGTTGATGGTCACCCAAGGCTAGGTCTCCTTCTGTTCCCAGCAGAAAGAGGGTTTCACAGGCTCACCAGGAGCTGTAGGGTATTAGGAACACAAGTTACTGAAGTGGGATCTCCTCTGAGTGCAGGTGGTGCAGGGTGGACCTGTTGCCAGTCTGTCAGGTCAAGGGTGGGCCAGCACTCCCACCCCATGCCAACTTACCCTCCTTCTGCTCTCCTTGGGCTGAAATCGTGTCTTCCTCTACACTCATCAGAGCCAGAGCAGTGCCCTCCCATTTGGGAACAACACACCATTCTTTTCATGACTGGGTGACCAGCCCATTTTTTTTCAGTTTTCTCTCTTACATTTAATGGTGCTCTTTCCAGTGGGAACATGACTTCTTTCCTTTTTGCTATGTCCCTGGTGGAGATGGGAAATGTGATGTCCCCCTTTCCCCAGTCCTTCAGCTCCCCTCCTCAGCTTCTTTTCCCTCTCCCTCCTGGGCTGTGGAGAGGCCCCAGAACTCATCCTGAAGACAGGCTGCTCTGGGGGGCCAGGCCTGCCTCTGCTGTGGATAGATGAGTCTTTTCCTTTCCTAATGCCCAGCTTTTAAATCAGTAGGAGTGAGGGGAGGTGTTGGATGTTATCTGCATCGTCACTCACTTTGGTGGTTCATGAGGAGAGCTACAGACTCTGCCAAGAAAAATCCCCACAGTACCTCACAGAGTCCCTGAAATCACAGTTAAAAGACATGTGACCAGATGGTCTTCACGGCTCTGAGGTTCTGTGGTTCTCCTGAGGCCAAGGCTGGAGACAGATGCTTAGGGTAGAGAAGAGAATATACAGGCTCACTGCCTTAGGATGCTATAGAAATTCCCTCCCTTGCCAATCATCCTCTCCTTTCAGCATCAGGCAATAAATATGTCCCTTGGAATGGAAATTCTGGCTCTCCTGTGGGGGTCTGGTTGGGTGGGGGTCAATCTCAAGTGGCCAAGGAGTCCTCCCCTGCAGTATGAAGTGCTGCCATTTTTCCAAGTGAATTTTCTCCTGCCTGGTGGGGTTCAAAGTGGGTTGGATCCCAGTATCATCCACTCCATCTCTCACCCTCTTCCCTTTAGGGTTCCAATTAAGATGAACTGAATAGAAAGAGTCAAGCTGAGGGCAAAGTTCTTGTGTCACCAGGGACTCTTCAGACAGCTAAGAGCTGGTCTGAAGATAACTTTTCTCCTTGACTCCCTAAAGCTGTGCCTTAAGACCCACCCGATCCTGTCCTGCCCACCTCAGGAGCACAGGCAGAGGCTGGGGCTTGTCTTGTCTGCAGGTCATTGTAGGGGCTCTGTTTCTTGGCCAAGAGGACCTGTTAGGAGAGGCTATTCTGCTAGAGATTTGAGAATAAATAAGAGCTATTCCCTTTTCTCCTGGAAGCAACAGGGCCAATGTCTCCAGTGCTACCATGAGCCTGGGCCAGGGAGAGCAGTGTGGGGCATGGCTGTGGCTGGAGGATGAGAGGGGCTGGCTCAGGGATGGTGCTTACCTGGTCTGGAGGGATGGCATGTACCACACAGCACCTTGCAGGGGAAGAATTGATTGGGGTTTGGTCCAGAAGGAAAGGAAAAAGGTCAGAGATGGTGGAGAAATAGTATTAAGATTCAAGATTGACTATAACAAGGTACTACCTCATGCAAATGAACTTATCTATTAAAAAGAAACAGACTTGCAGACATAGAGAACAGGCTTGTGGTTGCCAAGTTGGGGTGGGGAGAGGTGGCTTGGAAGTTTTAGATTAGCAGATGCAAACTAATACATATAGAATGGGTAAACAACAAGGTCCTATGGTGTAGCACAGGGAAACATTCAGTATTCTGTGATAAACCAAAATAGGAAAAAAAGTGAAAAAGAATGCATATATATACATATATATATGTGTGTGTGTGTGTGTGTATATATATATATATATATATATATATATATAGAATCACTTTGCTGTATATTAGAACTCATAAATCAACTATAATTTAATAACATAAATTCAAAAAGATTCATGTTTGAGAGCCAAAAGTGATCCCCAGAGAAGGGCTTCTTCAGGTGAGGGGCTGGGATGAGGTGAGTGAGCACTCATCAAGGTGAGAACTTGGGATTCACATGGCCCTGACTTCCAAGTCCTGACTCTGCTACTTCCCAGCTGGTGACCTTAGCAATAGTCATGCTCTCTCTGAGCCTTAGTTTATTTAAAGTAAGAAGATAACACCCACCTGACAGGTTGTTGTGGAATTTGTGAGGCAGTGACACACATCACCTGCTTTATAATATTTCCTGTTGTTAACCCGATGGGCCAGGTGAAGAGGCCTAGGTGCAAGGCCTCTTAACCTCAAGTTAGCTTAGGAGACAAGTGGGAATAATCTAGGCCTATAAATTTTATAGTCAACAGAGGGAAGAAGAGTACTTTTAAAAGCATTCAGAAAGAAGTGAAGACAGGGGCTCAGATAAATGTGTACCTATTATTCGCGATAGCCAAAAGCTGGAAGCAATGGAAGTATCCACTCATGGATAAATGCAAAAACAAAGTGTAATTAATGTATACTTTCGGCCTTAAAATGGAGGGAAATTTGCACACATGTACAACATGGATGAACTTTGGAGACATTACTCTGAAGTAAAGTGAAGTCGCTCAGTCATGTCCGACTCTTTGCAACCACATGGACTATAGCCTACTAGGCTTCTCCATCCATGGGATTTTCCAGGCAAGAGTACTGGAGTGGGGTGCCATTTTCTTCTCCAGGGGATCTTCCCAATCCAGGGATTAAACCCAGATCTCCCACATTGTAGGCAGATGCTTTACCATCTCAGCCACCAGGGAAGCCCCAGATATTACTCTAAGTGAAACAAATTAGTCCCCAAAAGACAAACACTGCGTAATTCTCCTTATATGAGGTCCCTGCTGCTGCTGTTGCTAAGTCACTTCAGTTATATCCGACTCTGTACGACCCCATAGACGGCAGCCCACCAGGCTCCCCTGTCCCTGGGATTCTCCAGGCAAGAACACTGGAGTGGGGTGCCATTGCCTTCTCCGATATGAGGTCCCTAGATGAATCAAATTCATTCATGTTAATTTAAATAGTGCATATCCGTGGTAATAAGTGGGCTTCCTAGGTGGCTCAGTGGTAAAGAGCCCACCTGCCAATGCAGGAATCAAACCAGGGCTCTGTAACAACCAAGAGGGGTGGGATGTGAAGGGAGGTGGGAGGGAGGTTCTAGAGGGAGGGGACACATGTATAGCTATGGCTGATTCACGTTGATGTTTGGCAGAAACCAACACAATTCTGTAAATTAATTGTTCTTCAGTGAAAAACAATTTTTTAAAAATGGTTAAAATAGTATATTTTATGTTATATATATTTTACCACACACACACACACACACACACACACACACAATCCAGAATCTGTGCTTGGGATGACATTTACCGTGAGTGGAGGGGAAAGGTCTGGCTAATCCCCTCGGCCTCCTGAGCTCCACTCCTGTTCCCCGGATGTCCAATTCTCCTGATGGGGGAAAGGCCACCTTCTGTTCACAGCCCCACTTGTTGGCAGTCTGAAGATCAAGGGCTTTCCCTCTACTGCCAGCCCTGCTTTCTCTCTCCCCTCTAGAAGCCTCTGATTCATTAAGACTATATCTCCCGCTGTTCTCTGAAATCCCATTGGCAGCCCTGCTGAGCACCAGGGACTGGCTGCTCTGATATGGGCCCTGGCAGCTGGGACTGGTACAGCCGCAGGCCACAGCCTCACAGCCAAGCATTCCTGGCAGCCGGAGTCTCTGGGGCTGGCTGCCCACCTCACACTAGGGAGGCAGATGGTAGGGATGCAGACCTGGCAGGGAGGCAGACCTGGCAGGGAGGCAGACCTGGCAGGGAGCTCTCTGCAGTGCCTGCTCTGCTCAGCAAGGGGGAGATAGAGCCCCACATTTGGCTCAGTGGTCTCAGAGCATTGTGCATCAAAGTGCTTCTAGTATGGTGTGGGGGAGGGGCATGCCAGCCCCATAAAAGCCCCAGGACTCCTCACACAGTGCGGAGGGTTGGGGCCGGGGTCCAGACATGAACTGCGTGCCACCTCTGTCATCGAGGCATTTGTTCTGGGTACCTATTTGCTATGTAACAAACCACCCCAACACTTAGTGACTTAGAATAGTCATTTTATTACGTAACAATTCTGTGAGTTCTGACCCACACAGCCTTGGCTGGAGCTGGTGTCCTCCAAAGGCCTGGCTGGTAGGAACCAAGATGGCACACCCACGTGGCTGCCAACTGGGAGGGCAGCTCTAGTCAATGCCCAGACATGGCTGCTCCACGTGGCTACATTTCTGGGGGAAGCATCCCAAGAGGAAGTGTTCCAAAGGGAACAAAACAGAAGTTTCCACTTCCCATCTACTTCCATGGCAGGTGCTGCATTAATGTTGAGGATTTCTGATTAAGCAGCCCAAAACCAGCCTGGATTCAAGGAGCTGCTGCTGCTGCTGCTGCTAAGTTGCTTCAGTCGTGTCCGATTCTGTGCGATCCCATAGATGGCAGCCCACCAGGCTCCTCCAATGCATGCATACATGCCAAGTTGCTTCAGTCATGTCCAACTCTGTGCAACCCCATGGACAGCAGCCCACCAGGCTCCTCTGTCCACAGGATTCTCCAGACCACAATACTGGAGTGGATTGCCATTTTGGATTCAAGGAGAGAGGTAACCAAAAATTGGTTTCAAAGAATTAATGGCCAACTTTAATCCACTCTTGTCCTCGATGGCCCCAGCTTCCCCAAGTCAAATGGAGTCATGTTCTGTTTCATAAGACTTTAACAAACCTTCAGAATGGCACAGAGAATCTCGGGAGCAGAGAGTTGGCTGATAGTGTGGCTGAGACCAGAAGGACAGAGCAAGCTGGAAACTCTTGCTCAGTGGGCTAGTGATTGGCTAGAAAGGAGTTATTTCTGCTAGGGAAGGAAAACCACAAATTGAAACTCACTATATACCATGTCATGTACTCTAATTTCCTCTAATTCTCCAAGTAATCCCGTAAGATGGGTAAAATCCCCTGCCTTTTATAGATGAGGAAAGTGAAATCCTGTTAATGATTTACCAAAGCTAGAGAGGCAGAAATGTAGACTCCGAACCCAAGGATGTCTCTCTCTGCAAAGCTTGTGCCTCTTCTACTGTGCTGAGGTCCTAAATAAGCAAGATTATACTTTGTTTGCAGCTCAGACACCTTCAGAGCAGAAGAACAAGGATGACTCTGATATCCAAAGGGCCCTTCAGAGCCATTTATGGTAGGGTATAGGAGGGAGCAGGGAGCTGGCTGCCTGACAAGTTTCAGGAAGGAAGAATAAAGCTGACAATGTGTCTTAGCTGGGGCAGCCCCAGCAAGAAAGAAGCTCCTTGGAGTCAGAGAGACAAACTGAAACCATAAGCAACTCTGGGTCCCACCAGGCAATGAAGAAAGAGGGATATCTTACCAGGAGCCAAGAGGTAGAGAGAGGGTGCTATGAACAAATTGAGGGAAATTCTGGATGGTAGGGATTGAACCTGGGAACAGGAGATAAAGACTATCCATCCTATCGTCTACTTGTCCATCCTTCCATGAATTCATCCATCCCTCCATCCATTTATCCACTTATGAATTCATTACTGCTTTCAAGTGTGTTCTATAATGTGTCTGGCCTTGTTATGCATATATGATTAAGAAGCAGTCCCAGCCTTTGGGGAATTCAGATTACCCTAGGGCAGGCAGATCTGTAACCTGTAAAAGGCAGGGCATTGTTGTGTTGATGTTGAGATGGGGTGCACAGAAGGAACAGCTATGGGGGCCAGAGGAAGGACAGAAGACTCTGAAAACCAGAGACCCAGTGTGGAAGACAGAGGAATCAGGGTGTTGCTGGGCCTGGTTCTAGAAAAGGTGGGCCCCAAGCCCAGGGGCTTAGCTTCTGAATCTGCAAAGAGCAGACATGTCTGAGGTATATGTATGTTCCCTCACAATGACAGAACTTCAAGGTAAGGTCTGGGGCCTTCCAGCCCTTTCTTAAAGGTGTGAGTGGTCTGACAGTTCCAGCCTCTGAGAATCTGTACTTGGGTAACTGTGGCTGAGGCCATGCCTGTGACATCTGAGAGAAAGTATCTGACTGCCCTGCCCCCAGGGAAGGCCAGAAATGGAGAGAGGCCTGAATGTACAGCATGAGGGATTTGGATTCATCTTAAGACAGAAGTTAAAGAAAAGCTTTTTTCTCATCTTGATGTAAAAAAATAGAAATACTTTTATTATATTGGAGCAAATATAATACAGGCTTGTTTGATATTACAATAACTTATTTATCCTTAGTAATGTCCTTTACACTAAAATTGTTCTCTGTTTGGACCATTGCCTGCAGCAAGGGGGGCAGGATTTTGCTATAACAGAATTAGAGAACACAGAATTCAGATTCTTATATCTGAGAGGACAAATAGGAAGAAATGTGATCAAAAACATTTTGGATTCTCCATTTTTCCATGTGCAGGTATTTTTCATGGGACTTTATGCAGCCTAATGAAATGTACAATATTGCCTCTTCCTCTTCTGTCTTTTGTGCTTCCTTTGCTTTTGGGGGGCTTTTTTGATCATCATTTAATCCTCATACTTATTTTGTAATGTAGATAATAGTTCTTTCATTCTATTGATGAAAAATTGAGTCTTAAGGAAGTTATATAGACATGCCTCCACCCAAGATCCCACAGCCAGTGAACAGCAGAACTGGGACTCAAACACAGGTCTCTGATGCCAGGCCTGAACTCTTTCTGCTCTGCTGAGTAGCTCTATGTGAGCACTGAAGTGCCTCCATTGGTTTGGTGTTTGAAGGCAGATGGATAGAAGGCAGAGTGTCCCTTCATACTCATCTGCTAGAGCTACGTGGACCATGTACTGATTGATTCTCCATGTGGGGCATTAGCTATATTACTTGTATCCTGCTTATTTTCTTGTTTTACTCAATGTGCAACTGTTGTTGTTCAGTTGCTAAGTTGTATCCAACTCTGTGACCCCATGGATTGCATCACCCCAGCTTCCTCTGCCCTCTACTATCTTCTGGAGCTTGCTCAACTTCATGACCATTGAGTCAGTGATGCTATCTAACCATCTCATCCTCTTCTGCCCCTTTCTCCTTTTGCCTTCAGTCTTTCCCTGTGTCGGGGTCTTTTCCAGTAAATTGGCTCTTTGTATCAGTTGGCCAAAATATTAGAGCTTCAGCTTCAGCAGCAGTCCTTCCTGTAAATATTCAGGGTTGATTTCCTTTAGGATTGACTGTATCTTTACCCAAAGTAATGATGGGTAAGTGACTTGAAATGATTAAACAGCTATATGATTTCATATAAGATTCAGATCGATTATAAAAACATAAACTCTAGATATGGAAAGAATCAATAAGAGTGAATCATGTCTTGAACCATAACAGGCTACTAAGACAGATGGTACAAAGACTTTTATGGCTACCATGAGTCTGGCCCAATTCAGTCATAATGCACTGAGTGGTCTATCAACAAAATTCTCTATGTGTCTTTAGTGATTTGTGGTAAACAATGTGCCTGTTCCTTTGGTTTCAACTTAACTTGGGAATGTAGATGTTATTGTATAGGGCTGCCCAGCAGGTTTCTCCCTTTCCCTCTTCCTTCAGTTGACATATGTGGTCCACTGGCCAATTAGAGTCTTTCTCTAGGATTTTCTTCTGTTGATGGTAGAAACACTGTCCTTATAGTGGGGTCACAGAACTGGAAGCATTTGACTCTGGGCTTCTAGAGCATCTTCCTGCCTCATGGAGGAAGCGCATTCATGGCGGGGGGGGGGGGGGGCTAGGAAAAGGAGGGNACATATGTGGTCCACTGGCCAATTAGAGTCTTTCTCTAGGATTTTCTTCTGTTGATGGTAGAAACACTGTCCTTATAGTGGGGTCACAGAACTGGAAGCATTTGACTCTGGGCTTCTAGAGCATCTTCCTGCCTCATGGAGGAAGCGCATTCATGGCGGGGGGGGGGGGGACTCAGAAATAGAGGGCCAGGAGGTGACTAGATAGTTCCCCAAAGTCACAGCTTGCATCCTGAATTTAGTTGTGTGGGATGTCAGCGATCCTCATCTCCCACTGATCCTTCTCAGTTACATGAGCAAGCACATTTTATTTATGATGGAGCCAGTTAGTGTCACTTGAAGAGTCCTGACCAAAACAGGGATCACTTGTTGTAATGAACAGAGACATAGTCAAACTAACTCATATATAGTATGCGGGTAGTTTATTGTTAGGACTTGGGGACATATTAGAATTGAAGAGAGGGGTATATTGAGACCAGTAGATCTTGTGAGGACCAGGAGGTCACAAGGCAGCTCCTCTAGCCATCTTTGCTTTTCTCTCCCTCTGTGGTCTCATGGCCTCAACCCCGCTTCCTTCTGAGTCTCTGCTCCAGTCTTCTGTTTCCCTCTGTAGACTAGTTTTCTCTGTGGCTTGCTACACCCCTCCTATATCTAAGCTCATCTGTGGTTTTGGCCAGTCCTTGTGCTCAGTGTGGTCCTGACCTACATGACTACATCTCAGCCAATCATGTGGTGCACTAACATGGCATGGGAGGAGAGCAAAAGCATGTGTTCATATCTGGGCCAGTCATCTGTGGCCAGAGGCATGAGGTCAATGGATATATAGCTGCTTAGACCACCCATCAGCAGGAGCTGTTGGCTGAGTAATTTTTGTCAACCGGTATGATAGGGAGGCAGCCAAAACATGGCTGGAGTTGGGTGGCTGAGACCAATATCACAGTGATATTGGGACATTGGACCCTTTCCCTTCTCCCTGTATCCACATGTGGCCAGAGGTTACACAATCTCCAGTGGCCCAAAGCATTCTACCATGCTTCTTGCTGCCTTCCTTGCTGCCTCACTCATAGTCCCAGCCGAGCACTTGTCCTAGCAGTGGGATCTGATCCTATCTGCCACTCTTCCCACACTTCCATGACTGAGCAGATTAACCCTCCACACTTGCCATGCTGTGTGACTCTGCCATCCTGCTGCCCTGTCTGACCCTGGCATGCAGCTCTCCAGCACTGCCCCCTCTGTCATTGCCAGAGAACCCAGTTTAATTGTCTTCTCCTCATCACAACCTTTTCTAAGCCCAAAACTTCCTTTTTTGTGCTCCCCAGAAAATCCTTGCTCCTTGCAATAGAATTTTCATTACACTGAGTCACAATAATGGTTTTTTTAAAAATATATTTTTATTTATTTGCCTGCCTGAGTCTTAGTTGCAGCACATGGGATCCTTAGTTGCACCATGTGAACACTTAGTTGCGGCATGGCATAAGGGATCTAGTTCCCTGACCAGGGATCCAACCCAGGCCCTTGTACTGGAAATGCAGTTTTAATCATTGGACCACCAGGGAAGTCTTACAATTATGTTTTTTGTTTGTTTGTTTGTCTGTCTCTCACACTAGACTTCCCTGGTGGCTCAGATGGTAAAGCATCTGACTACAATGCGGGAGACCCAGGTTCGATTCTTGGGTTGGGAAGATCCTCTGGAGAAGGAAATGGCAACCCACTCCAGTACTCTTGCCTGGAAAATCCCATGGATGGAGGAGCATGGTAGGCTACAGTCTATGGGGTTGCAAAGAATTGGACATGACTTCACTTTCAATTTCACACTAGGCAGTAATTTAGCCTGTAGTGGGAAGACTTTGGAATAAAAAGAAATCCTGAGTCAAATTCTGAGTCTACCCCTCAATAGCTATATGTTGATGATGAGTGATTCAGCATTTCTGAGTGTTAACTCCTAATCTGTAAAATGCAGAAACTGATGGCACCTGCCTTATGATTTATTGTGAATGTTAAATGAGATAATCTGTATAAAGTGAATAAATATCATTTTGCTTTCTTGAAGGCAAGGACAGCATGTAACTCATTTTTGGTTCCTGGATGTTAAGCACAGGGACTGTCATTCAGGGGCCTTAATACAACTTTGTTGAATAGATAAATGTTTCGTTCAAAGAATAAAGCTCTAAGATGGAATAGCAGGCAGTGTGTACAACTTAGAGGAGTACTTAGAGACTGGGCGTACTCTTCTAGTTGACTGAGAATTGATGTAAGGTATCTCAACCTCCTTCTCCCAGATCCTGTATCATGTGCCTTTCTTCTCTGTGATTCATAACATAGGATGACTTCTCACCACAAGGAATTGGTGGCATCAGATTTAACTCTTTGAATTAGTTATTTTGCTGCATAACAATATTACCACAATCTTTTAAGTTTAAAACAACACACAATAATTATCTTATACTTTCTGTGGGTCAGGATTCTGGGTACCCCTTAGCTGTGACTGCTGCAAGGTTGCATCAAGGTGTTGGGCATGGCTGGGGTCTTATCTGTTCCTTTGTAGTCTGTTGACCTAAGGCCCACTGTTTTGCCCTGGTTATTGGCCAGAGCCCAACACCAGTTCCCTGCCTCATGCCCCTCTCCATGACTAGCTCATAACATGGCAGCTTGCTTCTTAAAGGAATCAAAGGAAAGGGAGAAACTGCACTGAAAGAAGCCCTTTGATTGTAGCACAATCATGTACAGTAATCATGTACACATGATGCTATTGGTTCCATCACCTTGACATATCTTTTATGGCTAGAAGCAAGTTACAGACCTTCCCTATGCTCAAGGAAATGGGACAAGACAAGGATGTGAACCTCAAGACGCCGGGATAACTGGGGGCCATTTTAGAGTCTGACTGCTGCACCATCTCACAGCAAACAACTCTAAAATGGAACAAAATATTTGAAACAACTATTTTCAGACTTTGAATAGAGGATAGCACTAGACTGTGAGTCAAGAAATAAGCACAGAAGATAAGCTTGGCATTTACCCTGGATTTCAGCCTGGGAGCAATTTTCAAGTAGAGATACAGGAAAACAGAACTCAGGTAGAATGTGGAAGTCTTTTTGAGCAGAGGAAGCAGAGACTGGAATTAGGGCTAGTAGGTGGCTGGAATTTGAGAGGTCAGGCACCAGAGAAGAGGAAACCATCGAGGAAAAGCCCTACAAATTCCCTAGGAACTTGGCCAAGTCCCAATTTTCTCACATTTAGTGAAAGACTGATAACAGCTGCTAGGGTATTTTGTAAAGATGGTCACCACATTATCTCCTACCCCACATGCTCTTCTAAAACGTGACTCTGGCATACTCTCATAAAGAGATAGATTCTGTTTCTCTCTCCTGAAGTTTGGATGGACTGTGATTGCTTCAAAAAACAAAGCACAGGGAAACAATGCTCTATGATGTATAAACCTGGATAACAAAAGCTATTCAGTTTCCACCTTGTTTATTAGGATTCTGTTATTATTGAGTGCTAAGTGGTTATATGAGCATTCTGGCTACCCCAAACCATATGGAGAAGCTACATCTAAACAGATACCCTGGTCAGCAGTCCTAGACTTTGAGTCCTGTGAAGCCAGGTACCAGAGAGGTCAGATGACTTCAGTCTGAGTTATCAAGGTAGATTCATTACTTGAATCTTCCCAGCTGAGGCCAGAGACATTATAGAACAGAAATAAGTCAATTTTATTAGTCTCTGCATGAATCCTCTATCCAGGGAATCAGAGAATCATTTTTTTTTTAAGTTGCTACATTTGAGGGATAATTTGTTCAATAAGAAACAGTAACCAAATATGGAATTAGAGTTGAGCAGTTTTCTGTGAGTGCTTGGGAGACACTGAAATTCTGTCCCATGCAGAGTGACCTTGTTGAACACACTGGACATTTAATATAAACCCTTACAAAGACCACATTTAAGATGAAGAGTCTGTGTCCATGAATGGCAATGCTCTAAGATTAAGAATAAACCTGAAATAGATCCTCTTTGCCAGGAATTTAATTGCCTAACAGAAAAAAAACATAATTTAGATAGAGCTGATATAACATAGACTCTCTATACAGTGTCATTGAAAGTATCCAGCATATAATAATAATCAAAAATACAAAGAATTGGAAAAATATGGCCTATAAGAGAATGATGTTAATAGATATAGGCTCATAGATGGCCCAGAGCTTATAATTAACAGATAAAGATACAAAATAACTATTGTAAACACTTTAAAGAATTTATATAAAAGGAGAACAAAATAGGTGAACATAAGTAAAGTTCATGGAGAAGGCAATAGCACCCTGCTCCAGTACTCTTGCCTGGAAAATCCCATGGATGGAGGACCCTGGTAGGCTGCAGTCCGTGGCATTGCTGAGGGTTGGACACGACTGAGCGACTTCACTTTCACTTTTCACTTCGATGCATTGGAGAAAGAAATGGCAACCCACTCCAGTGTTCTTGCCTGGAGAATCCCAGGGACAGGGGAGCCTGGTGGGTTGCTGTCTATGGGGTTGCACAGAGTCGAACAGGACTGAAGTGACTTAGCATAGCATAGCATAGCATAAGTAAAGTTCAATAAAAAGAGTGGAAACTTTTTTTGTATTTTTTATTTTTTTAATTGAAGCATAATTGCTTTACAGAATTTTGTGGTTTCCTGTCATACATCAAAAAGAATCAGCCACAGGGACATCTATGTCCCCTCCCTCCTGAAACTCCCTCCCATCTCCCTCTCCATCCCACCCTTCTAGATTGTCATGGAGACCCTGAGTTCCCTGAGTCATATAGCATATTCCAATTGGCTATCTACTTTACTTATGGTATTTTAAATTTCCATGTTACTCTCTCCATACATCTCACCTTCTCCATCCTCTCCTCCCTCATATCCACAAGTTTGTCCTCTAAATCTGTTTCTCCACTGCTGCCCTGAAAATAAATTCATAAGTACCATCTTTTTAGATTCCATCAGTATATGATATTTATAATTCTCTTTCTGACTTACTTTACTCTGTATAATAGGCTCTAGGTTTTTCCACCTCATTAGAACTGGGCTTCCCTTGCAGCTCAGCTGGTAAAGAATCTTCCTGCAATGTGGGAGACCTGGGTTCTACTCCTGGGTTGGAAAGATCCCCTGGAGAAGATTAAGGCTACTCACTCCAGTATTCTGGCCTGGAGAATTCCATGGACTGTATAAGTTCATGGACTACATCAGGTTGCAAAGAGTCAGACACAACTGAGAGACTTTCACTTTCAGAACTGACTCAAATGCGTTCCTTTTTTATGGCTGAATAGTATTCCATTGCATATATATCACAGCTTCTTTATCCATTCATCTGTCAATGGACCTCTAGGTTGCTTCCCTGTTCTAGCTATTGTAAATAGTACTGCAGTGAACACTGGGATACATATGTCTTTTTCAATTTTGGTTTCTTCAGGGTATATGCCTAAGAATGGGATTGCTGGGTCATAGCTTTTTAAGGAATCTCCATACTGTCTTCTTAGTGGCTCTATCAGTTTACATTCCCACTAGCAATGCAAGAGGGTAAGGAGTGGAAACTTAAAAAATAAACTAAAAAATGGAGATTCTGGTACTGAAAATGTTTTTGAAATTAAGAATCCACTGGGTTGACTTAACACAGTACTGGACATAGTTGAAGAAAAGATCAATAAATTGAAAGATAAATCAATAGAAGTTACACAAACTGAAGAATAAGAAGAAAAAGGAAGGCAGAAAACAAAGCAACCAATCCTAAACAGAGTGCCTAAGACTGAGTTGAAGTTTCAGAAGCAGAAGAGAGAGAAGAAATATTTGAAGAAATAATTGCTGAAAATTTCTAAAATTTATGAAAGAGGTGAACTATAGATCTCAGAAACCCAGCAGATACGAAGCAGGGAAAGTATCTATGCATGTCATTATCAAAGTGCTAAAACTGATGATAAAGAGAAAATGTTAAAAGCTGTTAGGTAGCTGTGTGTCGAACAATAAGAAGAATGAAGGCTGACTTCTCATGAGGAATAATAGAAGCAGGATACAATGAAGTGATATCTTTAAAATATTGAAACAAAATAATCTGAGAGAAAGAATTCTATATCCAGTGAAGGAAAAAAGAAGGCTTTTAATGAAGAACATAATCTGAGACCATTTGTAGCCATCAGAATGATGCTATGAAAAATGCCAAAGAAAACAATTCTTTGGCTAAATATAAAAAATTCCAGATGTAAGATCAGATTAGCAAGAAAGAAGAATGGCACTGGAAATTGTAATATGTGGGTAACTATAAAACAGTGTTTTCATTTTTTTTCTTAAAGACTTTTGACTGTTTAAAACAATAATAAAAATATATGATGGGATTGTGCTGTGTGCTAAATTGCTTCAGTCATGTCTGACTCTTTGCAACCCTATGGACAGTAGCCCTCCAGGCTCCCTCTGTCCATGGGGTTCTCTAGGCAAGAATACTGGAGTGGGTTGCTATTTCTTTCCCCAAGGGATCATCCTGACCCAGGGATTGAACTTGTGATTCTTACATCTCCTGCATTGTCAGGCAGGTTCTTTACCACTATTGCCATCTGGGAAGCCCTATATGATGGGATTAACTATATGTAAAAGTAAAAAATACAACAACTAAAGCACAAAGGACAGAATAGGGGACAATTAGAATTATGTTGTTATAAAGTTCTTATATTTTATATGAATTTATATGAATTCAAGATAGACTGCTATAGATTGAGGATTCCTATTGTAGGTGTAAATCACTTAAAATTACAAAAAGTTATGGCTAAAAGCCAATAGAGTACATAAAATGGAACCTATAAAATACTTGAATAATCCAAAAGAATACAGGGAAAGTGGGACACAGAAACAATGTAACAAAGAACAGATGGAACAAGTAGAAACCAACAGCAGGATGGTAGAATGAAGCCCAGTCATATTAAGCCCAGTAATTATGCTGAGTGAAAATGAATTATAAACTTGCATGAGCTATCTATTGATGAAATACAAATATAAATTTGTAATTGAAATGCAAATTATTAAATATCAAGTCTTTATAAAACAAACGTTTGTTTTTTCATAGTTTCATTAGATTAAGAATACAAGAGAAGCTTAGCTGGGTGGTTATGGTTCTGGATCTCTCATGAAATGGAAGTTAGGACGTTGGCAGGGGCTGCAGCGATCTGAACGCTTGACTAGGGTGGAGGATCTATTCCAAGATGGCTCACTTTTATGGTAATTGGCAAGAGATCTCTTCCTCAGCCTTCTCTATAGGCAGCTTGAATCTCCTCATGACATGGCATCTAACTTCCAGCAGAGGGAGTAGTTCAAGTGAGAGAGAAAAGAAGAAAGGTACAATTCCTTTTATGATTCAGTCTTTGAAGTTGTAAACTGTCACTTCTGCTTTATTCTGTGTGCTAGAAGTCCAGCCTAACTTGAGGGAAGGGAATTAGGTTCCACCTCTTGAAGGGCAAAAAATACATATATAAAATTGTGGACCTTTTTAATGATGTTTTTATTGTGGTAAAAAATTTATAGCATAACATTTTAGCCATTTTTAAGTATAAAATTTGTTGTTGTTCAGTTGCTCAGTGTTTCCCCTTGTATTTGCCACGAGGTGATGGAAGCAGAAACCATGTTGTTTATTTTTTTCATGTTGAGTTTTAAGTCAGCTTTATAACTCTCCTCTTTCACCTTCATCAAGAAGCTCTTTAGTTCCTCTTCACTTTCTGTTGTTAGAGTGGTATCATCTGCATATCTGAGGTTATTGATATTTTTCCCAGCAATCTTGATTCCAGCTTGTGATTCATCCAGCCCAGCATTTTGCATGATGTACTCTGCAAACAAGTTAAGTGAACAGGGTTATAATATACAGCCTTGACATATACCTTTCCCAAATTTGAACCAGTTAGTCATTCCATGTAAGCTTCTTGACCTGCATATAAGTTTCTCAGGAGACAGGCAAGGTGGCCTGGTATTCCCACCTCTTTAATAATTTTCCAGTTTTTTGTGATCCACACAGTCAAAGACTTTTTCATTCTACTTAATAAAGTAGAATTAGATGTTTTTCTGGTATTCCCTTGCTTTCTCTAGGATCCAACAAATGTTGGCAAGTATACCTTAATTTATTTTCTTCATTAGTGGCCATTATAATTGTTTCCCAGTATTGTCTATTATGAATAAAGCTGCTATGAACAGTCGTTAAAAATCACAAAGAAAGTAGAAGAAGGAAATAATAAATTTAAGAGCAGAAATCAATGGGATAGATAGACAATAGAGGAAATGAACATGGCCAAAATTGGTTCTCTGAAAAGATTAATAAGTTGATAAAAATCTGCCAATAAAACAACTGCAGACTTAGGGAGGCCTTCCCAGGTGGCACTAGAGGTCAGAATCTGTCAGCTAATGCAGGAGACGCAAGAGACACTGGTTTGATCCCTGGGTTAGGAAGATCCCTTGGAGCAGGAAATGGCAACCTGTTACAGTATTCTTTCTAGAGCATCCCATGGACAGAGGAGCCTGACAGGTTACAGTCCATCAGGTCACAAAAAGTTGGACACGACTAAAGTGACTTAGCAAGCACACACACAGCAGCACATGACATATCTACAGCTAATATAGCCCTTAATGATGAGACGCTGAATGATTTTTCACTTAAGTTAGAAGCAATGTAAGGAAGCCTATTCCTGTAACTTAGATTTGACCTCATAGTGAAAGTTCTAGACAATAAAATAAAGTACATACAGACTGGAAGGGGGACAAGTAAAGCTGCTTCTTTTTCTCAGATGATATGACAAAAATCAGTTTTGTTTCTATATACTAGAACAAGCAATTGGAAGTGAAATTAAAAACATCATTTATAATTGCATTAAAATCCACCAGACACTTAAAACCAAATTTAGTAGAAGATATGCAAAATATCTACTCTGAAAACTATAAAACATTACTCAAAAAGTTGACCTAGAAAGTTGTAATATGTTTAATCATAACACTCAGTATTATTAAGACGGCAATTCTTTGCAAATAGATATGTAGATTTAGCTCAATCTCAATCAAAATCCCAGTAGATTTAAAAAATTGTAATTGACAAGCTGAGTATAAACTATATATAAAGGACTTAGAATAGCCAAGAGAATTTTGATGAAGGATAGAGTTACACTTCTTAACCTGTTTAAACTTATAACAAAGCTGCAAAAATTAAGACAGTTTTGTTGGCCTGAAACATAGACTGCCAGATATTTCTTCAGCAAAGACAGATTTATTCGGGATCAGCGGACAATTGCAATTTGAGATCTGTAACCAAGGTGAGCCATGTAGAAGTCCTCACATGGCAAGAGAAGGAGAATGCTTTTATAGAGGGGGAAAGGAAGTTGGGAGGACTATAGCAACAAAACATCCATGGCTTTTCATTGCTTGAGTCCTTTCCAGGAAAGAAGTGAAGTTTTTCCTATTCTGATTGGGCTCTGCTATGGTCCCAGGATATGAGAACTCTTCCTTCTGCAGGAAGCTTTCAACAAAGCTCCCCCACTTCAAAAAAGCACTGTGTAAAACAAAGCTGAGTTCACCTTGCTAAACTGCTGAGTCCATTGTATTAATACTGCACCTTTAGGAAGCAGGGTCACATGAACTGTCTCTTTAAATTGTATTTCTGTAGTCTGGCAATGGGTTAGCTGAAAAAGAAATACAATTGAATTTATAATCATTTCAAAACAGTAAATATTTAGGAATAAATTTAACCAAGGAGGTGAAGATCCAAAACAGAAAACTCATGAAAGACATTGATGAAAGAAATTGAAAAAGAAACAAATAAATGGCAAGATATCCATGATCATGGATTGTAATAATTTGTATTGTTAAGATGTTCATGCTACCCAATTTCATCTATAGATTCAGTGCAATCTCTATCAAGATCCCATGGCATATTTTCCCCACAGGAATGAAAATTAAAAAAACCTTAAAACTTACATGAAACCACAAAAGAACCCAAATAGTCCAAGAAATCTTGAAAAAGAAGAACAAAGCTGGAGGCATCACAGTTCCTGATTACAGACTGTATTATAAGGCTGTATTTGTCAAAAGAGTATGATACTAGCATAAGAGTAGGCATATAGAACAATGCAACAAATTAAAAGCCCAGAAATAAACCCTTGCATATATGGTTAACTAATATTTGACAAGTGAACCAAGACTTCTCAGTGGGGGGGGGGGGGAAGAGCAGTATCTTTAATTAATGATGTTGTGAAAATAGGATATTCACATACAAATAATGAAACTAGACTCCTATCTCATACTATTCATAAAAATAAACTTGAAATGGATTAAGTACTTCAATGTTAGACCTAAAACCATAACATTCCTAGGAGAAAACATAGGGGGAAAGCTCCTTGACATTAGTCTTGGCAGTGATTTTNAAAGTGACTTAGCAAGCACACACACAGCAGCACATGACATATCTACAGCTAATATAGCCCTTAATGATGAGACGCTGAATGATTTTTCACTTAAGTTAGAAGCAATGTAAGGAAGCCTATTCCTGTAACTTAGATTTGACCTCATAGTGAAAGTTCTAGACAATAAAATAAAGTACATACAGACTGGAAGGGGGACAAGTAAAGCTGCTTCTTTTTCTCAGATGATATGACAAAAATCAGTTTTGTTTCTATATACTAGAACAAGCAATTGGAAGTGAAATTAAAAACATCATTTATAATTGCATTAAAATCCACCAGACACTTAAAACCAAATTTAGTAGAAGATATGCAAAATATCTACTCTGAAAACTATAAAACATTACTCAAAAAGTTGACCTAGAAAGTTGTAATATGTTTAATCATAACACTCAGTATTATTAAGACGGCAATTCTTTGCAAATAGATATGTAGATTTAGCTCAATCTCAATCAAAATCCCAGTAGATTTAAAAAATTGTAATTGACAAGCTGAGTATAAACTATATATAAAGGACTTAGAATAGCCAAGAGAATTTTGATGAAGGATAGAGTTACACTTCTTAACCTGTTTAAACTTATAACAAAGCTGCAAAAATTAAGACAGTTTTGTTGGCCTGAAACATAGACTGCCAGATATTTCTTCAGCAAAGACAGATTTATTCGGGATCAGCGGACAATTGCAATTTGAGATCTGTAACCAAGGTGAGCCATGTAGAAGTCCTCACATGGCAAGAGAAGGAGAATGCTTTTATAGAGGGGGAAAGGAAGTTGGGAGGACTATAGCAACAAAACATCCATGGCTTTTCATTGCTTGAGTCCTTTCCAGGAAAGAAGTGAAGTTTTTCCTATTCTGATTGGGCTCTGCTATGGTCCCAGGATATGAGAACTCTTCCTTCTGCAGGAAGCTTTCAACAAAGCTCCCCCACTTCAAAAAAGCACTGTGTAAAACAAAGCTGAGTTCACCTTGCTAAACTGCTGAGTCCATTGTATTAATACTGCACCTTTAGGAAGCAGGGTCACATGAACTGTCTCTTTAAATTGTATTTCTGTAGTCTGGCAATGGGTTAGCTGAAAAAGAAATACAATTGAATTTATAATCATTTCAAAACAGTAAATATTTAGGAATAAATTTAACCAAGGAGGTGAAGATCCAAAACAGAAAACTCATGAAAGACATTGATGAAAGAAATTGAAAAAGAAACAAATAAATGGCAAGATATCCATGATCATGGATTGTAATAATTTGTATTGTTAAGATGTTCATGCTACCCAATTTCATCTATAGATTCAGTGCAATCTCTATCAAGATCCCATGGCATATTTTCCCCACAGGAATGAAAATTAAAAAAACCTTAAAACTTACATGAAACCACAAAAGAACCCAAATAGTCCAAGAAATCTTGAAAAAGAAGAACAAAGCTGGAGGCATCACAGTTCCTGATTACAGACTGTATTATAAGGCTGTATTTGTCAAAAGAGTATGATACTAGCATAAGAGTAGGCATATAGAACAATGCAACAAATTAAAAGCCCAGAAATAAACCCTTGCATATATGGTTAACTAATATTTGACAAGTGAACCAAGACTTCTCAGTGGGGGGGGGGGGGAAGAGCAGTATCTTTAATTAATGATGTTGTGAAAATAGGATATTCACATACAAATAATGAAACTAGACTCCTATCTCATACTATTCATAAAAATAAACTTGAAATGGATTAAGTACTTCAATGTTAGACCTAAAACCATAACATTCCTAGGAGAAAACATAGGGGGAAAGCTCCTTGACATTAGTCTTGGCAGTGATTTTGTGAATATGACACCCAAAGCANTGAAACTAGACTCCTATCTCATACTATTCATAAAAATAAACTTGAAATGGATTAAGTACTTCAATGTTAGACCTAAAACCATAACATTCCTAGGAGAAAACATAGGGGGAAAGCTCCTTGACATTAGTCTTGGCAGTGATTTTGTGAATATGACACCCAAAGCACAGTTAACAGAAGTAAAAATAAACAAGTAGGACTAACTTAAGCCAGAAAAGTCCTACAAGGCAAAAGAAATGATAAGAGAGAGAAAAGGCAGCATATGAATTAGGAGAAAATATTTGCAAATTTCATATCTGATAAGTTGTTAATTTCCAGAATACGTGAGGAACTCATACAACTCAAGAGCAAAAAAGCAAATAATGCAGTTAAAAATGGACAAAGTGTCTGAATGGACATTCTCTCAAAGATATTTAAATAGCCAACACACAAATAAACACTCAAAGATTACTAATTACCAGGGAAATGCAAATCAAACCTAGAATGATATGTCACTTCACACCAGTGGCTGTAATAAGACAAGAAAAAGAAAATAGACAAGAGAAACAACAACTACTGGCAAGGAGGTAGAGGAAAGGGAACTCCTTTGTAGCACTGGGAGGAATGTAAATTGGTACAACCATTGTGGAAAAGAGTATGAAGTTTCCTCAAAACTTAAAAAAAGAACATCATATCTAGAAATTCCACTCGAGTATATACGGGAAGAAATGAAAATCACTGTCTTCAAGAGAGATCTCCACTCTCATATCCATTGTAGCATTATTTACAATAGCCAAGACACAGAAAAATCCTAACTATCCATTGATTTGTTGTTGTTTTTCAGTTGTTATTGTTTATGGATTGGGGAAGAGTGAGGGAGTAAAACCGGTAAAGGTTATCAAGGAAAAAAGCTTCCAGTTTTAAGCTGTGGGGATAGCCTGGTAACTATAGTTACAACTTTGTATTGTATTTTTGAAAGTTGCTAAGAGAGAAAATCTTAAAACTTCTCACTAGACAAAGAAAATTGTGCTATGTAAGGTGATAGGTATGTTCAGTTCAGTTCAGTTCAGTCACTCAGTCATGTCTGACTCTTTGCGACCCCATGAATAGCAGCACATCAGGCCACCCTGTCCATCACCGACTCCCGGAGTTCACTCAAACTCCTGTCCATCGAGTCAGTGATGCCATCCATCCATCTTATCTCCTGTCAACCCCTTTTCCTCCCCTACCCCCAATACCTCCCAGCATCAGAGTCTTTTCCAATAAGTCAACTCTTTGCATGAGGTGGCCAAAGTAATGGAGTTTCATCTTTAGCATCAGTCC
>SJYA01000278.1:390794-472238 GCA_006410615.1 Neotragus moschatus
CTCCTTGGAAGAAAAGTTATGACCAACCTAGATAGCATATTCAAAAGCAGAGACATTACTTTGCCAACCAAGATCCGTCTAGTCAAGGCTATGGTTTTTCCTGTGGTCATGTATTGATGTGAGAGTTGGACTGTGAAGAAGGCTGAGCTCTGAAGAATTGATGCTTTTGAACTGTGGTGTTGGAGAAGACTCTTGAGAGTCCTTTGCATTGCAAGAAGATCCAACCAGTCCATTCTGAAGGAGATCTACCCTGGGATTTCTTTGGAAGGAATGATGCTAAAGCTGAAACTCCAGTACTTTGGCCATCTCATGCAAAGAACTGACTCATTGGAAAAGACTCTGATGCTGGGAGGGATTGGAGGCAGGAGGAGAAGGGGAGAACCAAGGATGAGATGGCTGGATGGCATCACTGACTTGATGGGCATGAGTCTGAGTGAACTCCAGGAGTTGGTGATGGACAGGGAGGTCTGGCATGGTGCAATTCATGGGGTCTCAAAGAGTCGGACTGGACTGAGTGACTGAACTGAAATTGATGGTTTTAGTGTGTCTGCCCTCTGATGCCCTCTTGCAACACCTATCATCTTACTTGGGTTTCTCTTACCTTGGGTATGGGGTATCCCTTCACAGCTGCTCCAGCAAAGCACAGCTGCTGCTCCTAACCTTGGATGAGGGGTATCTCCTTACCGCCACCGTTCCTGATCTTCAACGTGGGACATCTCCTCTAGGTCCTCCTGCACCTGCGCAGCCACCGCTCCCCAGGTTGCTACTCCTGGCTGCAGGCCCTGGCCTCCAGCGTGGGTGGCTCCTCCCAGCCACCTCCCCTGGCTTTGGGCCTGGGGTGGCTCCACAGGGTCACTGCCTCTGGCCTTGTGTGCGAGGCGGCTTCTTCCGGCCGCCCCTGACCTCGGATCCGGGGTGTCTCCTCCCGTCTGCCACTGACCTCAGACACAGTGTAGCTCCTCTCGGTCCCCACCCCTGACCTCGGACGCAGGGTAACTCCTCTCGGCCGTGTCCAGTGTTCCGGCTCGCATGGTGACCTATATAACTGATGTCTTGAGTGACCCTGCTTTTCCATTCCTATGCTATAGTGCCTGCTCTTATGGTTAAATTCACCAGTAAAGACTGACTCTGCATAACACTCGGCATCCCACCATCAATAGTGGCAGAACCCTATGACTATGCTATTCTACTCCCCAACCCCAGCTATGTGGTTCTGGGCATGCATGCTGTGTACCCTGAAGGACCTGTGAGTAACAAACCTTGTTTTTTCAAAGTTCTCTGCTGGTTGTTAGTAAGGTACATCCTGAAATCATAAGAACCACTAGAGCTAGTCCTGCCTCCATTTGGCTCCAGTCAGGGAAACATCTCTGGGGTTGCCTGAGTAGTACAGATCCAGGTGAGTGCCCCGAGGCTTTCCTAGTCAATAGCATCACTGCCTAGGCTGAGACCAACACAAAAGACCTGTAAAGCAGTGAAAGCATTGCCAATCTCCTCAGTTTAGGGGTGTCTGAACCTTTTTAAGAAGGTTTGGACTTAGTCATGTTTCAAGATAAACATTTGTGTTGAGAATTGCATTTGTAGTCTGCATTTGTACCCAGCATTTGTAGTCAATGCTGGCTAATTTGCTGTGATGATGAAACCAAGGAGAATGGATGGCTCATGCTCAAAAATCCTGAACTCCCTGATGGTCTTCAGGGAAGAGTTTTCAAAGGCAGCTTTTGAGGGGAGGGCTGCAGAATATATGACTCTCCTCTTATTGGTTGGTGGTGAGGTAACAAGGGTGGTGTTTCAGGAATCTCAATAATCAGCTTTCAGGTCCGGACCGGTCTGGGTCTCAGCAGGTAGTTACAATCCTCTGCCTGAGTAGGAGCCTTAGTTTCCGTAGAAGAACACAAATGTATGTGTCAGGTTGGGACTTTGCTTTATTGCTACACTATTGTCTCTTGACTGTCCTCCCTTATCTCTACATTTCTTCCCTTCTCTGTTGTTGCCCAGTCTCTCAGTTCTGTCTGACTCTTTGCAACACCATGGACTGCAGCATGCCAGTCTTTCCTGTCCTTCACCATCTCCCAGAGCCTGCTCAAACTCATGTACATTGAGTTGGTGATACTATCCAACCATCTCATCCTCTGTCATCCACTTCTCCTCTTGCCTTCAATCTTCCCCAGCATCAGGGTGTTTTCCAATGAGTCAGCTCTTCTCATCAGCTGGCCAAAGTATTGGAGTTTCAACTTCAGCATCAGTCCTTCCAATGAATATTCAGTGTTGATTTCCTTTAGGATTGATTGGTTTGATCTCCTTGCAGTCCAAGAGACTCTCAAGAGTCTTCTCCAGCACCACAGTTCAAAAGCATTAATTCTTCGGCACTCAGCTTTCTTTATGGTCCAGTGCTCACATCCATACATGACTACTGGAAAACCATAGTTTTGACTAGACGGACCTTTGTTGGCAAAGTAATGTCTCTGCTTTTTAATACGCCATCTAGGAGAAGGCAATGGCACTCCACTCCAGTACTTTTGCCTGGAAAGTCCCATGGATGGAGGAGCCTGGAAGGCTGCAGTCCATGGGTCGCTAGGAGTCGGACATGACTGAGCGACTTCACTTTCACTTTTCACTTTTGTGCATTGGAGAAGGAAATGGCAACCCACTCCAGTGTTCTTGCTTGGAGAATCCCAGGGTTGGGGGAACCTGGTGGGCTGCCATCTCTGGGGTCGCACACAGTCGGACACGACTGAAGTGACTTAGCAGCAGCTTAGCAGCAGCAGCAGTTTTGTCAAAACTTTTCTTGCAATGAGTGTCTTTTCTTTTGATGGCTGCAGTCACTGTCTGTGGTGATTTTGGAGCCCAAGAAGATAAAGTCTGTCTCTGTTTCCATTGTTTCCCCATCTATTTTCTATGAAGTGATGGGACAAGATGCAATGATCTTCATTTTTTGAATGTTAAGTTTTTAAGCCAGCTTTTTTCACTGTCCCTTTCACCTCCATCAAGTGACTCTAGTTCCTCTTTACTTTCTTCCATAAGGGTGGTGTCATCTGCATGTCTGAGGTTATTGATATTTCTCTAGCAATCTTGATTCCAACTTGTGCTTCATCCAGCCTGGCATTTCACGATGTACTCTGTATATAAGTTAAGTAAGCAGGTGACAATATACATCCTTGACTTACTCCTTTACTAATTTTGAACCAGTCTGTTGTTGCATGTCCAGTTCTAACTGTTGCTTCTTGACATGCATACAGGTTTCTCAGGAGACTGGTAAGGTGATCTGGTATTCCCATCTGTTGAAGAATTTTCCACATAGTGTGATTCATACAATCAAAGGTTTCAGCGTAGTTAATGAAGCCGATATAGATGTTTTTCTTGCCTTTTCTATGATCCAGCAGATGCTGGCAATGTGATCTCTGGTTCCTCGGCTTTCCTAATTCCACCTGTACATCTGGAAGTTCTCAGTTCACATATTGTTGAAGCTTAGCTTGAAGGATTTTGAGCATTACCTTGCTAGCATATGAAATGAGTGCAATTGTGAGGTGCTTTCAACATTCTTTGGCATTACCCTTCTTTGGCATTTGGAATGAAAACTAACCTTTTCCAGTTCTGTGGCCACCGCTGAG
Source organism: Neotragus moschatus (assembly GCA_006410615.1). NCBI lineage: Eukaryota > Metazoa > Chordata > Mammalia > Artiodactyla > Bovidae > Neotragus > Neotragus moschatus. Next base: position 394,403 of record SJYA01000278.1, read on the forward strand.
TTTTCCAAATTTGCTGGCCTACTGAATGCAGCACTGTCACAGCTTCATCTTTTAGGATTTGAAATAGCTCAACTGCAATACCATCACCTCCCTTAGCTTTGTTCGTAGTGATGCTTCTTAAGGCCCACTTGATTTTGTACTCCAGGATGTCTGGCTCTAGGTGAGTGATCATATACCATTATGGTTATCTGGGTTATTAAGATCTTTTGTGTATAGTTCTTCTGTGTATTGTTGCACCTCTCTTAATATCTTCTGCTTCTGTTAGGTCCATACCATTTCTGCCCTTTATTGTACCCATCTTTGCATGAAATGTTCCCTTGGTATCTCTAATTTCCTTGAAGAGATCTCTAGCCTTTTCTTTCTATTGTTTTCCTCTATTCCTTTGCATTGATCACTGAAGAAGGCTTTCTTATCGCTCCTTGCTGTTTTTTGGAACTCTGCATTCAGATGGGTATATCTTTCCTTTTCTTCTTTGCTTTTTGCAGCTTTTTTTTTTCTCAGCTATTTGTAAGGCCTCCTCAGATAACCGTTTTGCCTTTTTCATGTCTTTCTTCTTCTTGGGTATTTTTTTTTCTTTTTAATCACCACTTCCTGTACCATGTTGCAAACCTCCATCCATAGTTCTTCAGGCACCCTGTCTATCAGATCTAATACCTTGAATTTATTTGTCACTTCCACTATATAATCATAAGGGATTTGATTTAGGTCATACCTGAATGGCCTAGACTTTCAATTTAAGTCTGAATTTGGCAATAAGGAGTTCATGACCTGAGCCACAGTCAGCTCATGGTATTGTTTTAGCTGACTGTATGGAGCTTCTCCATCTTCAACTGCAAATAATATAATCAGTCAGATTTCGGTAATCACCATCTGGTGATGTCCAAATGTAGAGTCGTCTCTTGTGTAGTTGGAAGTGGATGCTTGCTATGACCAGTGCACTCTCTTGGCAAAACTGTTAGCCTTTGTCCTGCTTCATTTTGTACTCCAAGGCCAAAATTGCCTGTTACTCTAGGAATCTTTTGACTTTCTACTTTTTCTTTCCCTTGTCTAGTTAGTAACTGTTTGAATCTACCCTTGGAACTCAAGGAAGCTCTAGGAGGCTGAAGCCTTTTCCTACAAACAAGAAACAGGGGACACTGAAACCCTTTGCACCCTGGAGGGCCCATAAGGTCCTGCTTGATTACAGTCTCTTTTCTTTAATACTCTTTAATCTTGAGGGAGAACAGAAGAAAGGGAATGAAGTTTTGGATAGAGAGGTTAATCATAAACTCAGAAAAGGAACTCGGCTTTAGGAGTCAGTTTCAAGCATGACTGGGGCAGTTTCCATCAACAGGGTGAGCTCCCTTCTTAGGATGTGTGTGTCCCTGCTGTGGGGCACCCCAGATGGTTCAGACTGAAGAAGCGCAGGTAAAAAAGATGTGGTGATTCTGATGCCAATAGCTCAACATCTTTGCACACTGGGACAAATGAAATCTCAGAGTTTTGGGTGAAATAGAAAAGAATAGTAGAGTTGTATTGCTTTGCCAGGCAAAAGAGGACACAGTAGATTCCTGTGCCCTCAGAACTGTGTATCCCAACCCAGGAGGATTTGATGAGGAGTTTTATAACAATGATTTAAAGGTGGAGACAAGATAAAGATGTGAGTAGGTTCTGCACTGCCTTAATCTCAACTCAGGTTCAGTTCAGTTCAGTTCAGTTCAGTCACTCAGTCATGTCTGACTCTTTGCAACCCCATGAACTGCAGCACGTCAGGGCTCCCTGTCTATCACCAACTCCCGGAGTCCACCCAAACACATGTCCATTGAGTCAGTGATGCCATCTTATCGTCTTATCCTCTGTTGGCCCCTTCTCCTCCTGCCCTCAATCTTTCCCAACATCAGGGCCTTTTCAAATAAGTCAGCTCTTTGCATGAGGTGGCCAAAGTATTGGAGTTTCAGCTTAAACATCAGTCCTTCTAATGAACACCCAGTACTGATCTCCTTTAGGATGGACTGGTTGGATCTCCTTGCAGTCCAAGGAACTCTCAAGAGTCTTCTCCAACACCATAGTTCAAAAGCATCAATTCTTTGGTGTTCAGCTTTCTTTATAGTCCAACTCACATAGTCATACATGATCACTGGAAAAACCATAGCCTTGACTAGACAGATCTTTGTTAGCAAAGTAATATCTCTGCTTTTTACTATGCTGTCTAGGTTGGTCATAACTTTTCTTCCAAGGAGTAAGTATCTTTTAATTTCATGGCTGCAATCACCATCTGCAGTGATTTTGGAGCCCAGGAAAATAAAGCCAGCCACTGTTTCCACTGCTTTCCCATCTATCTGCCATGAAGTGATGGGACCGGATACCATGATCTTAGTTTTCTGAATGTTGAGCTTTAAGCCAACTTTTTCACTCTCTTCTTCCACTTTCCGCAAGAGGCTCTTTAGTTCTTCACTTTCTGCCGTAAGGGTGGTATCATCTGCACATCTGAGGTTACTAATATTTCTCCCAGCAGTCTTGATTCCAGCTTGTGCTTCCTCCAGCCCAGGATTTCTCATGATGTACTCTGCATATAGGTTAAATAAGCAGGGTAACAATGTACAGCCTTGACGTACTCCTTTTCCTATTTGGAACCAGTCTGTTCCATGTCAACTCAGGTGGTGTTAATCTTGATGGGTTTCTCTGGTCCTTTGAATGGTCCTCAGATGGATTCTTGGCTGTTCCTCCCTTGATTAGTAACTGTTGCCCTTTGGAATTCAGGGAGTCATGGAGGCTGGAGTCTTACCTATAAGAAATGGGTGACAAAAGGGCCTCTGTGCCTGGGAACCTCCCTGGGCCCCACTCAGTTTCAATTCCAGAGGGTAGCTTTGACCAGCAGCCTTAGCTGGAGGCTCTGAGTGTTACCGTGAGACAGGGGTCCTGGGAGACCCAAGGAGAAGACAGGATATCCTGGGTGTTGGGCAGTGGGCTCCAGATGTTGCTTATTGTTATAGAAAATGACACATGGCAGGATCAGGATACCAGCACTGGCCTGCCTGTACAGATGAGCTTACCCAGGTAGAAGATATTGTATTTAAAAGGAAAATGTAAAACAGGATGTTGGTATTGTCTCTGAGAGCACTCATTTATTCCTCTCAACAGCCCTTATGAGGTAGATGCATTAATCCCATTTTGTAGATGAAGGAACCGAGGCACAGTTAGCTCGAACAACATGCTCATGGTGGCAAATCTAGTAAGAGACTGAGCAAGGGCTGGAAGCCAGGTTATTTGGCTCAGAAACCATGCTCTTAACTACTTCACTGTGATTCCACAAAAATCTCTGTCTACTGTAAACTTAAGCATGAATATCTCAGCACTATGTTTAATCACTAGACTTTCATAGAGAATTCATGAAGGTTTTGCAGGAAGTGGGACCCCTGCTAGGGCCCAAGAGTGTGCTTTTTTCTAACACAGAAATAAATTGTCCAAGGAGACACACACATGCTGACAAAGCAAGAGGCTTTATTTGGAAGGAGTACCCAGGCAGAGAGTAGCAGGGTAAGGGAAGCCAGGAGACCTGCTCTGCCATGTGTGGCTCATGGTCTCAGGTTTTATGATAACAAGGTTGTCTCTGGACAATCCTCTTGGCCTATATTTGGTCTGACTAAGGATCCTTCCTGGTGGTGCACTCATCTCTCAAACAAGATGGATTCTAGCATGGAGGATTCTGGGAGGTTGATAGGACATAAGGACTGGTGTCTCCTCCTTCTTTTTTGGCTTCTCCTGAATTCTCATTCTTAGTTTTGGTTAGTTTTTGGCAATAATGCCATCTTCCTTTCAGGACCTCTTGTTATGAGACAACTCATGCAAGTGGTTATCATTGTGCCTGGCCAAGGTGGGTGGTTTTGGTTAGCAGTTCTCTAATAGAAGTGTGGCAGCAATGACCCAGACCTAGGTAGGATGGTCAACAAGATGGGTAACATAACCCAGGCACAGTGATAAGACAGGAAAATTTCAGAGTTTTTGGCTTCTGGGCCTGTGGGATAATGATGCTCTTCCCTGGAGTGGGGTTTGCAACAACAGGAAAGATGGCCACCCAGTCTTGGGTGTGCCTGGGAGCTATGCAGCAAAGATGTCCCAGAGGCTGTGGCATATACAGGTTTGGGACCCAGCAGAGTCTACTTGAGGCTCACATGGGAAATCATTAGCCAGAAGGGGGTGATCATACAGGAGGGCAACAGAGTACTCAGGCTTGTGTGGTTCACACTGGATTGGGGAAGGGAGTGGTGTGTATCCTAACTATCAAGAATGTATAATTCTTGGAATCAGAAACACTGCTGTCTTGGGTGGAATGGGGCAAATCCATCATACTCATTAGCATTTATGTGGCAGGAGAAAGAAAAAGCAAAGAAGGAAAACCCCTTTTTAAGTGGCTTATCTTGAATATGATCCATATGAATTCCTGTCTCTTTTTATTGGTGATGTAGGAGATCAGAACATGCCACTCCCAAATATACTTCTATGGCATAAGCACTATTTTGAGCTGGTTATTTTGAGATACTTCAGTCATAGGAAGAGTCAGACATGACTGGGCAACTTCAGTTTCACTTTTCACTTTCATGCATTGGAGAAGGAAATGGCAGGGACGGGGGAGCCTGGTTGGCTGCCATCTATGGGGTTGCACAGAGTTGGACACAACTGAAGTGACTTAGCAGCAGCAGCAGCAGTCATAGGAAGAGCTCTGAGAAGACAGTAGAAATTACCCTTTTGTAAGGGAAATTTATATTTATAAAGGTAATCTCCACTTTTATGTCTTCTCTGTTTGAAGAGAAGTTTGAGTCTAAATCACAAGAGAATCTTACTAATGGAGAAGACACTGACACCTGCAAAGCAAGCATTACCCTCCTTTATCTTCCCTTTCTTGGTTTCTTTTCCATTTCCTGCCCCCCACCCCATACCTTTTTTGTATGATTTGGCTGAAGATGGTAGTTAAGCCTGAATTCTAAGTCAACTCTTTGCGAGTTACTCATTTTGCCCTGTGTATCTCCCATGTGTATATGAAACATAAATGTCAGAAAACTTTTGTTTTTCTTTTATCAATCATTTCTTACAGGGGCCCCAGATGAGAACTTAGAAGAGGAGAGGGAAAATTATGTTTCCACCCCTACAGTGTGAAGGAGACACATGCTCAACCTAGATACATGAGTCTGAGTTATGCAACCCTGGCTGGTGATTCTCTCCAGCCATATCTTAGAATCTATGGGAGGGGGAGCATGAATCTTTGATGGGCAGCTGCCTTTAGCTGCCTCAGACACCCATGCCTTCTGGTGATGCACTTACACACTGACACATTGCTGAAAGGTGTGAAAGCTCTGTTTCTCACTTTTTCTCTTCATCTCTCTCCCCCTGCATCTATCCCTCCAGCTTCCTCCTTTTGCTTCTCAGATATAATGTTCAAAGAAGGGAAAATCTTAATACTATACTTGTTATTAATCCATTTAATCAATTATATTCAAGGTACCCACTATGTAGCAAGTACTGTGTTTACTGAGTCTGTAGCAAAAATAGAGCACTTAACATTGTCTCTTTTTTTTTAAAAAAAACTAATCCTCCCAATGGTCCCGTGAGATGGGCAATATTTTTCCCATTCTACTATTGGATAATGGCTCCCTCAAGAGTCACCACAACTTGTTTGTAAGACAAATGAACCTGCTACTTATCTTGGTAAGGGAAAATCCTACTTTGACAGTTGAATCTCCAGTGTCTTGGCAAAAAAAGGGTAATGTTGGGATTGTTATTGTGCTCTGAAGTCTAGTGTAAAGAGTATCTTAAACTGGGACTTGGTTAGGTTTGGGTGAGGGTCATGATACAATAATTTAGAATTGGTGGGCACTGCAAGGAGAGGAGTTTGGGGAGAAAGTCTTGAGAAATGGAATATCTCCTGCCATATCAACAAACAAGGATGTCACAGTCATCAGTGATTCCAGCCCTCCAAGCACTCAGGAAGGAGAAGAATACCTGTGATCTGTCAGCCATCAGGCTGCAGCCATTCCCTATGGGGAGCCCTGAAGAACTCAGGAATTGAAAAATCACAGAGTACTGGCCCCAGATAGCTGAGATGCATATGAAAGGAATGGTTTCAGTGAGCCCAGACTCTTTCATCTTCTCAGACATAGAAAAGCACTAAATTCCTTAACTTGAGATATCTGGTTTTCTTTAATTCACAAAAATACTTTTGATGTTCAGACTACCTGCCTTTCGTTACAAATTTCTGTATAATCTGACTTCTCCCCCTGCCTCCTCAGAGCAGTTCTCTCAGGGTTACTTGAGATGCTGTCTCCAAGGCTTGAAGTCCTAAAAATTCTCACTGAATAAAACAATTCTTAGCTTTTAGATTGTGACTATTTTTTTAGTCAACACGCTTCAGACAGTGTTAAGATATAATTTATCATTGCTGATTTCTTTTGAAGAATTGATGGTCTTTCAGGAAGTTTCTGGAATGAATACTAAAGTTATGTGCAGCTCTTATATTTCTGGGAAAGAGTTTCCTGGAATAGTAAAGTTATGGTGATGAAGAAATGGAATAGTAAAGGCATGTTAATGTGGACAGTAAGCTGTGAGAAGGTTTTTCAGTCTCAGTTCATAAAGGATATTGATCCAGTGCAGGAAAACCCAAAATCTGGGTGTAGTAGTGTGTTTGTTAGTGCTTACCATTTGTGGGCTTGTGGCTCAGACAGGAAAGAATCTGCCTGCAATGCTGGAGACCCAGGTTCAATCCCTGGGTCAAGAAGATCCCCCAGAGAAGGGAATGGCTACCCACTCCAGTATTCTTGCCTGGAGAATGTAATAGTCAGAGGAGCCTGACAGGCTACAGTCCATGGAGTCACAAAGGGTCAGACATGACTGAGCAACTAACACACACACACACGCACACATTCACATTTACCATTTGCAAGAGTGTCTCCCTCTCCATACTAGGAAAAAGAAGGATGACTCTAGATCACAAGAAACTCTTATCAGTGGAGAAGACACTGACTTAAATCTGTATAATAAACTGTACCCTTGTTTACCTGCTTTTTACCTTCCATTACTGACTTCCCCCATTCCCTAACATCTTTCTTTGGTCTTTAGCTGAAGATAGTATTTAAGTTGGTGGCTTGGGCCATCTCAGGGAGTTACTCAGTTGTCCTGGGTGTTTCCCATGAATACATGAGGCATACATGTTAATAAATTTGTTTTTCTGTTGTTCCTCTGTGTTTTTACTACAGGAGGTTTCAGCTAAGAACTCAGAAGGGTAAAGGAAAAATCATTCCCCTTCCTCCCTACAGAATCAATATTTCAATCAAAATGGAATGAGGACCTCAAATAAAATTCAGTAGTGATACTGAGTGGGATCCCATGAGACTCCTGGCATAAAAGTTTTTCTGTGTCACCCATTTCTTGATTATAGGAAATAGGCTTCATCCAGCCTCCATAATATTTCCTGAGTTCCAAAGAGCAGATTCAATCAAGCCGTTGCTAATCAGGGAAGGGAAGGAATGTAGAGACAAAGGAAGAGCAGCCAAGGAACAGTTGTGCAGCCATAGGGCAGTATCCTAGTTCCTCCTCAAGGGGTACNTTCTTTATTTCTCAGCCTCGTTGCCCTTCTTCAGGACCGTTCGACTTTGCCGGCTGGCACCGGCACATTGTAAAGCAAAACAAACTAAAAAATAAAAATTTAAATATATATATATAAAAGAAATGTGTATGAGAAAGGACCATAGTTTTTAAAGATAAAATCAGTTAGAGTCCCTGTGGGGGTTAGGGAGAGGACTCAAAATATTTAGATAACTGGAATCTCATTTCTCAAAATTTTTTTTCCCCTAGAGTAAAAGTATAATTTTCCAAACAGCTCAAGACAAACAGCTTGAACCTCAAACAGCCTGCAAGCTAATATCAGCCAGTTCTAAGGAAATAGTTTGGTCCCAGAGGAGCCAGTCCAAAGGCTTTCCAACCAGTTTCCATAAAACAGCCCCTATGCCAAAGGAATGGACCAATGACTGAAAAACCAGGAAAGTTTCAATGAAGCAGCACTTCTTCCCGAAGGAATGGGCTGAAGGCATCTCAGTCAGCTTCAACTGAAACAGTGTGATCTCAAAATCAATCAACATGCCAAATGAGTACTCACATAAAGAACAACACCTTATCCAGAAAGAAGAAATCTTAAAATAGATCCTCAGTGAGCCTGGAGAGTTTCAAATACAGGGAAGGTATGAACTGGGATACAGGAGAAGGATGTACCTTTAAAGTTCATGGTCAGGGAGAAAACCAGTGAGCATCAACGGGCTAAATTATAGATATGTGTCCCTGTTTGCTCACCAGTGCTGGAGCCACTGGGGGTTTCCTCTGGTGCCCACACAGACTGTCACAATGTTGGTATGAAACAAATAGACTATCAGATATTTCTCCAGCAAAGATGAGTTTATTTGAGATGAACAGAGAATTGCAATTCTGGGTCTGAAGATATGGTGAGCCACATGTAAATCCCCACATGGTAAGGGGAGGAGAATAATCTTATAGAGGGGGAAAAAAAGTTGGGAGGGCTGTAGCAAACCAGGAATCCATGGTTTTTCATTGACTGAGTCCTAGCCAAGGAAGGAGGGAGAGTCATTCTTCTTCCTGTTGGACTCTGCTCCTGTCACAGGATATAGCTCCTTCTAGTCTCTCAACACTAGTTCAAAGAGGTTTCTGTTTGCTTAAGTTTTTGGAGGCATAAAAAAACTTAAAATGCAGGGTTGTGAGGATATTTAAGTATAAATACCCCCAACATGACCCTGGCTTATAGTAGGTACTCAATTAATGCTAGTTCGTTATTTCCCCTACAGCCTTCAAACTCAAATAAATGATAGTGGATGAAGAAGGAAGACAATTTATTTTCATTCCTCCTTAGGATGGATTGAGTCCAGGATTTTCACAGTTTGATTCAGTTTGGCTTCATACTTCTGTGTTCAGAGGGGATGCTTTATTTACCTGGATGTAGAACTGAATAAGTGTGAATTTCAAGGTAACAGCTTTGTAGCACTGACATTAGCATTTCAAAAAAAAAAATGCCATCAAATGACTGATGGGAAGTGTTTTCACACACTGCCTAATCTATTTTCACACATCTGTGCTCCAGGCTGGATGCTTTTTATCACCTGTAGAAGGAATTGAATAGCTGTGAGTTCCAAAGCCAAGAAGCTTACACCATATTTTAGCATTTCAAAGAGAAATCAAAGGAGCCTTTAGAAAGCACTTTCATATTTCTCAGTGTTATACCTGAGTTTTTCATGCTTCTAGGAAGTAAGTTTTTATTTAAGTCCAAAAAGAACTGAACTGAGAAATATTGACAAACCACTGTTTCACAAATGAGAAGGCCCTTAGAGTCCATCTGGGCCCTTTCTGCCACAGGCTGATGTAGTGGTCATTCAGCCTCTTGTACATCTTTTGGGTGATGGAGAATTCATTCCTCAGGAGGCAGGGTCCCAGTGTTGGACCATTCTGACTATGAAGATTTTCTTTCTTGTTAGCAAACATTTGCTTCCCTAACTGTGTGCCCACCCATTCTGCTGCTGCTGCTAAGTCGCGTCAGTCGTGTCCGACTCTGTGTGACTCCATAGATGACACCCAACAGGCTCCTCTGTCCCTGGGATTCTCCAGGCAAGAATACTGGAGTGGGTTGCCATTTCCTTTACAGTAATATAGAATGAGTTAGGCTCCCTGCTATGGAGCAACCCTTCAGATGTCTCAGGACAGCTGTCACAGATTCCCTTCACCCTCATTTCTACCTATTCAGCATCCTCACTGCTTTCTTCTGTCCCTGATGTGCCTTGATTGGGTTCCCTTCCAGATAACCTGGCCACTATTCTACTCATGGAGTTTTGCATGTCACAGCTCCTCACAGTGGAGGAAATGGCAACCCACTCCAGTGTTGTTGCCTGGAGAATCCCAGGGACGGAGGAGCCTGGTGGGCTGCCGTCTATGGGGTCGCATAAAGTCGGACTTAGCAGCAGCAGCAGCTCCTCACAATAGGAGACATCTACAACAGACTCCACAGAGCCAGTCACAACCTCCTCTACAGATCTGATCACTAAAATTATTCACTTGACCTCCACCAGTTGTTCTTAATACAGAAGGTGTGCCTCTGATTTTTAGAACCTAAATGGCACACCTTTTTCTCATTACTATTGAAGCTGAATTCAGTCTCTGTATTCCAATGCTGAATTAAATCTTGGAGACAGAGTTTGGGATCAAGTAGAAAAGGATAGCTTTATTGTATTGCCTGGCAAAGGGAGCGACAGCAAGGTAATGCCTTCAAAACTGTGTGTCACAACCTGGAGAAGGTAGTAAGGAATGTTACCGTAATGGTTCAAAGAAGGCATGATCAGCTTGTGGACATTCTTCTGATTGGCTGGTAGTGAGGTAAGTGGGAGTCAGCATCATTAAACTTCTGGTCTCAACCAGTCTGGGGTCTACTGCTTGTGAGCATTGTACTGTTAAGCATTGTACTGCTTGTGAGCACTGCACTCTATCTATTTCTCTGACTTATATCAACTCGCTTATATGCTTGTTGTGGAAAGTCAGGTCCAGCATTGGATGAAAACTGCTGATTGGGAAAATCCTGAAAGGGCTTTAGAATTAAAACCAGGAGAACCGCCCACTATCTTATATGTTCAGGCTTGGACAATTTCTAGGTCACTTTGTTAAGCAATACCTAGGGCTTTCCCTAAGCCTCTTGATTCAAACAAAATTCAGCCTTGCACACAAAAGTTGATGATTCTGTTCATGACTGTTAAAATTGACTCCATATTGGTTTTAAAGAAAATTCTGGCCTTCTTTTACATGTTGACTCCATCAGGTAGCTTTTAACTCAATGTTTATTAACGGACTGAATTGAGACTTTCCCTTTCTAGTGAAAAAGACCAGGATGTCTGCTCCAGATTTAGTTAATCTGGCAAACCAGTTCTCTTATACTCTAGATGAGTTACCTAGACTGACAACATTCTTGATCTTCAACTCCAGCAAATGAAAGACTTTGAATGAAAACAAAACCATCTTAGTTTCTGCTATTATTGCAAAGAGCCAGAACATTGGAAAAGAGATTGCTATGAATTTAAGCACTTTAGGTACATTCTACCGTTTATGAAATTTTTGTAACACCTTCCCATTTCTCAACAATGGAGCTCTGAGGATAGGGCTCTCCCCAGTCCTCTTAATCAGCTTGGAAAACATTCATCCAGATTAGAGATAAATATCTTCTAGTCCTAATTGTTACCTAGACCATACTCTTGATTCTCAACTCTGATACTATAAAATAGTCCCTGCCTTGGAGCACTAAAACAGTTCCAGTAGTGGAGATCTTTAATGAACCTCAAGAAGTTTTTGTTTCTGAGCCTCCTCCCTTTTGTTCAGACCCCTTTGAGGGATACACATCCTTTTCTCCTGAGTTCCTCTGCCCTTATCTATTAATTAGAGACTTCCTAGAGAAGTGTCATGACAGAATTTCTTTCTCTCAAAAGGGGGAAATAATTCTAGATATTAACAAGTAATCATCAAAGTAACCAACCAGATGAATTAAATAGCCTTTGACATCTTTTATTTCTTCTGTCTCTGATGATAGTAGAGCTGACTCAGGAAACACTAATCATTTATCTCTGTATAATCAGCCACCACTTTCCTTATGGGCTAGATCTCTAGCTGACATTTGCAAAACTCACAGCTCACCTCCCATCAAGATTCTAGTAGTCCCTTTAAAACCTCTTTGCAGACTTAATCAATACCCTTTAGGTAAAGAAGAATTTCAAGGCATAAAGCTCTTAAGATTGTGAGACTTAGGCCTCATTATCCCTTGTACCAGTCTCTCTTACTGATGAGAAAACTTAAGAGCTGAGTGTGGAGATTTGTCCAGAATCTCTGTACAATAAGCTTTCCCAGTAGCTCAGATGGTGAAGAATTGCAGAAGAATCTTCTGCAATGCTGGAGACCCAGGTTCAATTTCTGGGTCGAGAATATTCCCTGGAGAAGGGAATGGCAACTCACTCCAGTATTCTTGCCTGGAGAATTCCATAGACAGAAAAGCCTGATGGGCTACAGTCCATGGAGTTACAAAGAGTTCATTACTAACACGCTTTCTGTACAATAAACAACGTTGTCATCCCTTGACATCCTTTTGTTTCTGAACCTCATGTTACCAATATCCATTCTTCCAGAAGTAAATTCTTTAATTGATTTGTTAAGTACATTCTTTGCTATTCTAGTTGCTAAAACTATCTAATACTTTTCCACCCTCACTTGGGAAGAGAAACAGTTTACTTTGGCAGAAATGCCTTAAGGTTTTACTAAGAGTTCTTCTTAATTCTCACAATCCTGGAGGCTGATTCCAAATGATATAAAGTTCTCTAGAGCTTCTACTTTGTTGCAAGATGTGGATAATTTGCTTCTTTGAGCTCCTTCTCAAGCTTCTTCATAGGAAGATAACATCAACTTGCTAAAGCTTTTAGCTTAAAGAGACAAAAAGTCCCCCCCCCCCCAAAAAAAAAAATTCCAGTCTGCCCAAACTAGGTTTGGTATTTAGGACATCCAGTATCAGAACAGGATAGATAAATGTAGGCATTCTAAGTTTTCCAAGTGCCAACTGTGAGGTTTTTCTCAAACTAGAGATTATTGTTGAAACTGGATTCCAAAATTGTTATAGCCAAACCTTCATGTTCTACTCAACAATAACAACTCCAATTTTATGTAAAAAACTGGATGATATGGCTTTCAAGGCTTTAAAGGAAAGCTAGGTGAACCAGTTTGCCTTTGGGCACCCCAGTCAGCAGCTTCCCTTTTCCCTTTTTGTAGATAAGGAAGGGAACTCATCCCAAAACATGAGGAGCACCATTGACTCATAGGGTATTATAACCAGCAACTGGACACAGTGGCATGAGGATACCCTCCCCTTGCCTCTGACCCATTTTGGCCACTGATCTTCCGATTAAGGCCACTAAGAAAATGATGGGATTCCTTTAACCACTTTTGTTTCTTATGCAGTAGAAGCTGTCCTGAATTTCTCATCACACTTGACATTTCTCAATCAGCTGCCTCACCTCCTATGGAGTCATGCTGTTAATTGCCCCTCATACAACTTGTTTACATTGTAAGAGCTTTAATCTTGTTATTCTCCTCCTACTGAAGTCCCTCATGACTTCTAAATGTTGGTGGATCACCTCTTGTCTCCTTGTGATGATCTATAGGAAGCTTCTCTGGCTAACACTCACTTCTCACGGTTCACTGATGATTCTTTATTAAAAGATGACGATGGCAAATACTGTGCTGGATATGCTATTGCAACTACTTTTGAATTGTTGAGGCAGCATCTCTACCTTGACTACTTTGGCCCAACAGGCTAAATCATAGGCTCTTACATGGGGTTGTACTTTAGCCAAGGAAAAGATGCCAATATTTGTACTGATAGTAAATATGCTTTCAGAGTGGCTCATGATTTTGGAATGTTGTGGAAGCAGCGTGGCCACCTTCTAGCAGAAATAAAATTTAAAAATGGCTCTTATGTTCAGAAATTATTGGATGCAATATGCTTACCTGCTGCTTTAGCTATTATTAAGATTCCAGGACATTGTAAATTGAGTCTCTGGAAGCTAAAGGGAATCACCCTGTTGATATTTCCGCAAGGAATATTATCCTTCAAGGAATTATCAGTGGCCAAACCACCACAGGGGTATTTCCCCAAATGATAACTTAGAAAAACTGGCTGGAGATGCCCAGCAATTGGCCTCAGGAAAAGAAAACAAGATTGGAAATTCAGCAATTGTTTGTTTGATAAAAAGAGAAAGCTCTAGTTTGGAGTAAATAACTATCCAGTCCCACCCAAGACTCTAAAATTTCCAGTCCTCACCACTGTATATGCATTAAATTATTGGCCTACTGGCAAAATAATATCTTTCATGAATCAATATTGGTGGGGAAATATTAACAAGATGGCAAAAAAGCCTACCTCACATGCCCACTTGTCTGAAGTACAATCCAGGGAAGCTTGTTCATTCTGCTTTAGGACATTTTAAATTGCCTAGTAGACAATTTGAAGTCTGGCAGATAGATTTAATACAGCTTCTTCTGTCCAATGGATATAAATATGTTTAAACCATGATCTGTATATTTTTATGTTATACTGAAGACTTCCCTTGCAGGTGGGCTATTGCCTCTTTTGTGGTTAAAGTCCTTTTGGAAAAGCTATCTTCCCTTCAAACTTCATAGTAATCAAAAAACTCACTTACTAGCCAGGTGCTTTGACAAGTCTGTCCTGTTTGGCAGGTTTTTGCAGAAAGCACACTTTCATTGTGCTTACCACCCTCAACTCTCTGGCTGAATGCACTAACAGCATTATTAAGACTCAGCTGGCAAAATTTGTAGCAGCTCTCCAAATATCTTGACCCAAAGCACTGCCATTGGGTCATTTTAAATTCCAGCTCCACCCCTTTTGGAAACCACATACTCACTCTTTCTCTTTAAGATAGTCAAAGGATGTCTAGTTCATTTGGCTTCTGCTTCTTTTGCCCCATAACTGATAAAAAGAGACAACTGAATATTGCAAAGTCCTTATTACTTCTACTAAAGATATCCATGTTTTGGTAGACAAATCTTTTCACAGTGTGCTCTCAAAAAACAAAGACCTAAGCATCATACCTTGCAACCTGGAGATTTTGTCTAGTGGGAAAAAACCTCCAGAAGAAATCTCTTCAATCTCACTGGAAAGGCTCCTATCAGATATTGCTAACCAACCCTTGTAGCACCAAACTCCAAAGCATATACTTTTGAATTCACTTTACACCCCTGAAGAAAGCGCCAAATCCTGGCTGGAACTGCATACTATCTAGTGGCCTAAAAGTAAGGATTTTCCAGAATTAAAGCAGATGACATTTGGTGAGACAGCTTTCCCAAGATGTTTGGACCAAGACTGATGCAAGTTTGCCAACAAGTCTTTAGTAATAATGTGGCACTTCTGATGAGCAGAGATGTCTATAATTTTGATAATACAGACTTTAGATTAAAAGTGACTGAGAGTTTGCTCTCCTACCCTTTCTTGTTACTTGAATATGACTTCAATAGGTTTTCAATCTGTGTGCTATGAGACACTACACCCAGTAAAAGTCTTTCCTTTTTTCATCCTACTAAAGGACAAAAAGGTCCTGAAACTGGAAAATCTTATCTCTTGATCAGCAACACTTCAGAGGAAGATCTTGATCAAAGGGGGAAATGTAAGAAATTAACAAAGAGAAACCTCTATTAAATAGAGTTGGAAGATCAGAAGGTGAGATTTCACACTGTGGTGACAACAGAGCCCAACAGGAAGAAGAAAGACTTCTCTTCTTTCCTGGCAAGGACTCAGCCAATGAAAACCCATGTACTCTTTGTTTGCTGTAATCCTCCTGATCTTCCTTTCCCCTCTATAAAATCATTCTCTTTCGCTTGCTGTGTGGAAACTTGCACACGGCTCACCACAGTTGCAGACCCCGAATTTCAATTCTGTGCTAATCTTGAATAAATCCATCTTTACTGGAGAAATATCTAGCTGTTTATTTATGCTCGGTGAATAGACCCATTCTGCAATGTGTAAATCACAGTTGACATAGGTTAAATAATTTCCTTCAAAGGCACAGAGTTTATAAGGAGTACAGAAGGTACGCTGACATAAAAAAAAATGGAACATCAGTTGCTTCAAGTCTCAGAGACCTTTCATATTTGTTAGGGAAGTAAGGGTAGCTGTTACAATGGGGGAAAAAACCCCAAATCTCAATGGCTTAAGACATGAAACAGTAGTAATTGCTCAATTCTGGTGTGGTTGTTGGATGTTTGGTGAATAATCTGCTCCATGCAGCCTTTCAAGGGCTATTTTCCTTCTGTCTCATGCTGCTACCATCCTCAATATGTGGCCACCAACATCACCACAGAAGGAAAGAGAATGGAGTAGAGATTTATATGTGCCAGGCCAGAGGTGGTCCATGCCACTTTTACTCTCATTTCCTTCAACTTAGTTCAGTCACATGGCTCCAGACTAACTCCCAGGTGGCTCAGAAATGCAATTAAACTCTGTTCTTAGAAGGAAAATAAAAGGACTTTGGGGACATGTAATGCTGACTTTTTTTTTTTTTCATTTTCTATGCTCAATAAGACACTGTGTTACACATAAAGTAGGCACTTTAATGTGTATTTTCAGACTCAATATATGAATGAAAGAATATGTGAATGAATGATGGCTTAACTCTACAATAAAAACGAGCTGGTTGTAAAAAACCCAGAAAATCAAAGGTGGGTTCATTGGAACCATTAAAGTTAATGTTAATTTATTTAAATCAGAGTGAAAGTATGAGCTAATAAGTGTAAAGGGCTGGGGACAGTAACTGGAATATAGTAATGTATAGGTGTTAGTTGTTATGACCAGTGTGCTTATGGATTTCCCCTGGTGGTCTTCAGTGATACACCTCATGTCTCCACTGGCTCTGGTCTGTTCCCACTGTCCCTCCTAGGATTTTCAGTAAAAATTGGTATTGTCTCAGTTGAGAGGAGGTGCTTCCTTAAACATTTGAGAGGCTCTGAATCAATCATGATATTCTTAGTTGCTCAGAAAGAGATTCTGGCTTTTTAATGGACATTTAGCAAATTTGCAAATAGAGGTCCAGTGACATGCTTATTTATGTCACTATTTGAGGCCATTAAAATTAATACATTTTGCTAAATAGGTCAGTTTACTAAGAGAATTCCTACAAAATTCTCTATGCTTTATGGGGGAAACAATTTTGCCTTCTAAAATACTTGTTCTTATTAGGCTTGTGTTTTCAGTCTCTCTATTTAGCAGATTCTCCTTCTCTCTTGATGTTGACTTGATGTTTTCTACCTAGGGCAAAGGGATATGAGTTCAGCGGTCTTGGGAGAAAGGGCTGAAAAACAATTAGCCTTTCTGTGGAGACTGTATGATGAACATGAGAAGCAGGTTTGAGATGCAAAAAGAGAGAAAGAGGCTGAGAGAACAAGGATTCATGGAGAAGGGCACTTTTGAAATAGGAATGGTTGGTCATTACCTTCAGAGAGACTTTGCTGACTGAGCACGGTGTGTCCAGCAATGAGGTCTGAGTTGGGAGCAAAGAGACACCTCTTTGTTCAGAGAGATCTGATGGCCTTATGAAGAAGTTTGGACTTGGCTCAGTGGACAGTGGTGGTCACTGGAGGTATTTGAACAGAAGAGTGAATGATCAGAGAAGCATAATTTAGCAGTTGAAGAACCTGGATTTGAGCAAAGCAGTGATGCAAGTGTGACAGTGAGACAATGGGAAGTTGCACTAGTGGACATAGTAGGTGAAATCAGGCCAAGAAGCTAAATGCCAGACCCAGGACCAGCTCTTTCTCTGCAGACACCATGCAACCCCACCCCTAAAGACTCTCCGAGTAGGGCAGAGTGTGTAGCTAAATCATCTGGAAGGCTGTTAAACTCAGATATCTGGATCATACCTCAGAATTTCTGATTCAGAAGATCTGGGATGGCGGCTGAGAACTTATATTTATATCAAGTTCTCAGGTAATGCTGATGTTGTTGGTCTAGGGACACATTTTGAGAACCTCTGGAAAACACATCAGTTTTTCTGAGAACCTGAAGAGTCTCGCAGAGATGCAGTACCAAGCCCAGTTAGGCACACATGCACATTTGTCTACGCAGGTGTGTCACATGGCAAAATGGCCTGAACAGAAAAGCTTTCTGGGCCTGAAGCTCCTCAATGGTGTCCCATTGCTCTGAGTCTCTTAGGGTTTTCAGTTCAGAGTCTCCACTAAAATGTAACTGACCTGCCTTTGGATTGGCTGAGAGCCGTCAGATAGCAGAGCCTCTGAGAAGGGGATGTGGCCAGGGACTGGGGAAACTGTGCAAGCAGGAGGAGAGGGATTGTTAATGGGGAAGAATGGTGGAATTATGGACTGCTTTTTCTGACTTCTTACAACCTTCTAATATTCAGGCCCGTGGAGTGATGGGTAGGGTGAAGAGAGGGGACAGGGGGAAAATAGGGATGAAGGAGGAAAAGTAAGGAATGAATTCAGCAAGAAGAGAAAACAAAGGAGAAGGAATATGAAGAGGGAGAAAGAAAAAGGAGAAAGGCAGAGAGATGAAAGGGAAAGAGAAAGCTGAGGTCTTGACTGGCTGTAGGCTTGTTTGCACAAAATTTGAATTTCAAATTCTAGAGTCACCTGTCTTCATAACCACAACAACACTAAAACAAGGGTGGCTACTATTTTTTTTGCTATATGCCAGGGACTTTACACTTTTTCTTCATCAATGTTTCATAAAATCCTATGAGGTAGGTTTTATTGCCTACACTTTATGGATGGGGAAAGTGAAGCTTAGAGAGGTTAAACCTGGGTTAACCTGCAGCCCCACCCTTTGCACTTTCCCTCCTGTCTCACCCTCACCTGCAGGACTCTAGGTCCAGAGAGAAGGTGAGGGCTATGAAGCAGCACCATGGACCAGTTTCCTGGGGAACCCAAGCTGCCATGTCCAGCTCTCAGCCATGCAACAGAATGAGAGGTAGTTAGTTGCCTGAGAGGTAGTTAGTTGCCTGGAAGTGGTGGGCAAGACAAGTTTATAGAGACTTACCTGTCCACATCACCCCTGGTTTGGTCAGGGTTAGAATCCTTCAGTTCACAGCCTGGGGTTCACTCCCTTAATCACTCAGCCACAGCCTCTGAAAATGCATCTGGACCCATGAACAAGAAACTGATAACTGGCTGCCTGTGAGACGGGGAGAAGTAGACCTGGAGGACAGTGGTGGGAAGGAAGACTTTTCATCGCTTCCTTCTTGTACTTACAGAATTTTGAATTATGTGGATTTTATACTATATGGTTTAACAACTCATTCAAGAAAGAAATCTTAACCCATCCATAATAAGTCATAGAGACAATTACACATTGTTTTTTGGAAAATGGCAGATAATGAATGCTTTTAGTTGCTTGGGATTGCTCGGAGGGATGCTGGCAAGCATTTCATGGACGGAAGATATTTGAGCAAGCTCTGGCGCAGTGGCACTCTGGAAGAGAATTGCTGGGAGAGCAGACGAGGGGTCTAGATCCAGATCTGCTGAGAATGCACTTGGCATGGAAGCAAGGGCTTGTCAGGTGCACTCCCCTACCTCAGAGGATTGTGCTGACCTAGACACACAGCTTTGTTGTCCCGTGGCTGCTGTGCCAGCTCCACAGCCCAGAACTGAGTCTGCTCAGTGCCCCACAGTGAGACCAGTTCTCTGGCAGCAGACCCTCCCCCCAGGGTTCCTGTCACATTGCCCAGGAAGTGGACTATCTCCCATTTGGTCTGAGTTTGTCATTGGAGTTCTTGGATGATTAAGGGATTCGGGGTGAAAGTGGGCCCAGGGTGTGAAACTGGACATTTTGCCAATCTGGCCTTTAGTGGTTTGGAGCAACATGTACACACTTCATGCCGATGGCTGCTAAAGCTGTATTTGCAACCAGAACTCTCTCTTCTGAGCTGTATAGCATACGTCCAGTTGCGTCTAGGACACCTTTGTGTGGACACCTCACAAGAGTCAAATCATCAGTATGCCCTGAACTAAACTTATCATCTCCCCCGCTTTACCCCCTTCCTCTCCTCAGCTCACATTCTCTCTTGGTAATAGCCAGAAACTGGAGTGTCATTCCTGACTCCCCCTTCTCCATCACCTCTTCATTTTCCTAAACTGAAAGTTACACCTCTGCCTTCCACCATTCTGGAGTTGTGTTGCCTGTGGGAGAAATTCCAAACCCCTTGGCACTTCTTGCAAGTTCCTGTGATTTGGCCCTCACCTGTCTCTCTCACCCCATCTCCAACAACTGCCTATCCATGCTGCTCACTCTCTGATTTTTTTTTTTTAACAACCCTTTAATATATTTTTTAAAAATGTGTTTTTACTGGAGTATGCTGCTGCTACTGCTAAGTCGCTTCAGTCATGTCCGACTCTGTGAACCCCATAGACGGACAGCCCACCAGGCTCCCCCATCCCTGGGATTCTCCAGGCAAGAACACTGGAGTGGGTTGCCATTCCTTCTCCAATGCATAAAAGCAAAAAGTGAAAGTGAAGTCGTTCAGTCGTGTCTGACTCTGTGCGACCCCATGGACTGCAGCCCACCAGGCTCCCCTGTCCATGGGATGTTCCAGGCAAGAGTACTGGAGTGGGGTGCCATTGCCTTCTCCGTTACTGCAGTATAGTTGTTTTATAATGTTTTGTTAGTTTCTCCTGTACAGCAAAGTGAATCAGCCATATGTAATCATATATCCCCTCTGTTTTGGATTTCCTTCCCATTTAGGTCACCACAGAGCACCAAGTAGAGTTCCTTGTGCTATACAGTAGGTTCTTATTAGTTATCTGTTTTATACACTGTAGTTTATATATGCTAATCCCAATCTCCCAATTCATCCCTCCTGCTCTGTAGTCACATGTCCATTCTCTACATCTGCTTGACTTTCCATCCATTCTCAAATGGGTCTCAGTTCAGTTCAGTTCAGTCACTCAGTCATGTCTGACTCTTTGCGACCCCATGAATTGCAGCATGCTGGGCCTCCTTGTCCATCACCAACTCCCAGAGCTCACTCAAACTCATGTCCATCGAGTTGATGATGCCATCCAGCCATCTCATCCTCTGTGGTCCCCTTCTCCTCCTGCCCCCAATCTCCCCCAGCATCAGAGTCTTTTCCAATGAGTCAACTCTTCGCATGAGGTGGCCAAAGTACTGGTTTTCAGCTTTAGCATCGTTCCTTCCAAAGAACATCCAGGACTGATCTCCTTTAGAATGGACTGGTTAGATCTCCTTGCAGTCCAAGGGACTCTCAAGAGTCTTCTCCAACACCACAGTTCAGAAGCATCAATTCTTCGGCACTCAGCTTTCTTCACAGTCCAACTCTCCCATCCATACATGACTACTGGAAAAACCATAGCCTTGAGTAGACGGACCTTTGTTGGCAAAGTAATGTCTCTGCTTTTGAATATGGTATCTAGGTTGGTCATAATTTTCCTTCCAAGGAGTAAGCGTCTTTTAATTTCATGGCTGCCATCACCATCTTCAGTGATTTTGAAGCCCCCCCCAAAATAAAGTCTGACACTGTTTCCCCATCCATTTCCCATGAAGTAATGGGACCAGATACCATGATCTTCGTTTTCTGAATGTTGAGCTTTAAGCCAACTTTTTCACTCTCCTCTTTCACTTTCATCAAGAGGCTTTTTAGTTCCTCTTCACNCCCCCCAAAATAAAGTCTGACACTGTTTCCCCATCCATTTCCCATGAAGTAATGGGACCAGATACCATGATCTTCGTTTTCTGAATGTTGAGCTTTAAGCCAACTTTTTCACTCTCCTCTTTCACTTTCATCAAGAGGCTTTTTAGTTCCTCTTCACTTTCTGCCATAAGGGTGGTGTCATCTGTGTATGTGAGGTTATTGATATTTCTCCTGGCCATCTTCATTCCAGCTTGTGCTTCTTCCAGCCCAGCGTTTCTCATGATGTACTCTGCATATAAGTTAAATAAGCAGGGTGACAATATACAGCCTTGATGGACTCCTTTTCCTATTTGGAACCAGTCTGTTGTTCCATGTCCAATTCTAACTGTTGCTTCTTGACCTGCATATAGGTTTCTCAAGAGGCAGGTCAGGTGGTCTGGTATTCCCATCTCTTTCAGAATTTTCCAGTTTATTGTGATCCACACAGTCAAAGGCTTTGGCATAGTCAATAAAGCAGACATAGATGTTTTTCTGGAACTCTCTTGCTTTTTCCATGATCCAGCAGATGTTGGCAATTTGATCTCTGGTTCCTCTGCCTTTTCTAAAACCAGCTTGAACATCTCTGCTTGTCTTTAACCACTCAGCTCAAGGGCCCACCTCTGTGGGTCCTTCCTGATCTCCAGTCTGGGTTGGCGCCCCATCCATGTCCCCCCGCAGCCCCGCTGGCACATGCCTCTGTACAGCATTGGTCGCTCTGTGGATCACTGTTAGCCTCTCACTTCCTGGGAAACCCTAGAGGTCAGGATGCACAGTCGGGCCATCTGTGAGTCTTCAGAGCCCACCAGTGTGCTGGACACCAGATAGGTCTCAATCAATATTAACTGAATGAAGCAAATTACCCCTAACCCCTCATGCCATTGGGGAGGAGCCCAATACCATGAAGTGAGCTGATGAGGAGCCTGAGTTAGAGTCTTGTTCACGAGCCTGAGCCCAGGGCTCTGTACACTGCAGGGTAGACTTTGCTGTTGATTCACAGCTCACGATGTAATGGAAATACCAAGCAAAAGTTATGTTATCATGTCTATTTTTTTTCCCCTTTCAATTGACTTTCCCTGAATTTCCAAAGTTTCTACTGCTATGAAATTGAGGAAGAAAGTAATATGAATTTACTGGAGTCTTTACCTTGAGACAGTTTCTTCTCTCATCTTCACATTAAAAATAACAAATCTCTAGTGTGGAGACCTAAAAGCCCATTTCCTGGCCCAGTAAATCCTGTCATATTTCTGGGACTGATTTCACAACTAATTAAGGATGTATCATAGCAGCCCTGCTCACATATACCTCTCTCTTACTGACAGGACTGGCCACAGGAGAAGAAAGTGAGAAACTGTCTAAAAATAAAGTAAACCTGCAAACCCGTCCTCAAGAAAGTTGTAGGTTTCCCTTTGGACTTGAGTGGGACAGATGGAAAGTGGAGGCGGAAGCTTCAGAGAGCTGTAAAGAGACGCAGAGCTCCCGAGACTGTCCTTTCCCAAAGCCATCTGGCTTCTCCACTAGACTCCAAGGTCCTATCTTTAAGGGCTACAGGTCCCAGCCTAAAAGGGAGGAGACAATTTGATGAGATACCACATCTCTACTGACTCTTCCACCTCATCAGCTAAGGTGACATCTCCCCATGGGTGAGGAGGGTCCCAACCTGCCTATGATACCTGATGTCAGGATAGAGGCTGTAGCCTGGGCAGTTTAAACAACAGAAATTTATTTCTCACAGTTCTGAAGGCTGGAAGCCTAAAATCATGCTGCTAGCACAGTCAGGTTCTGATGAAGATCTTCCTGGCTTGGGGGGATGGTCACCTTCTTAATGTGTCCTCGTTAAGAGAGAGGGAAAGAGTGAGAATGCCTTCTGATGTTTCTTATAAGAGCACTAAACCCTCATACAGTCCTACTGTGAGGTGAAATACAATTTATATTTTATGGCAAGACAAGAAAAATTTAAACATAGAAGAATTTTCTCTGCCCTCTGGCCTTCTCTCTCTCCCCGTCCTGTGCATTGTGTGTCTGCATAATGCATTGATCAAACCTCCTCCATCAGCAAAAAATACCTGCTCAGCTGTAAGACAATCCTTAAAAATAACTTTCCTTCTTGATCTTGTAAGGGGCCATGATGACACTTAGATCTTGATTGTGTAAACTATCAATAATATGTCATTTAATTACAGCCCTCTGTCTCAAAAAACTAATATAACTGACTTCTAAGGGTTAGAACAGTATTTAGGGTGTATATTGTGTAAAAAACTTAACGTTTGTGCTCTTCGCTTTATGTAAATCACACCCTGATTAAAACGAAACCATGTGAGAGGAAAGTCTTAAGTTCATTCCAATGCAAATAATTCAGAAGTCTTGTAGACTTTTGAGTATCTCTGAATGTCAAAAACCAAGTGTATATTTTAGGTTTTGCTGATCCTGAGAGGTCTTATTCCTGAAAAAAGGCAATTATTTGTTAATAATCACATGGTTTAGTGACGAGGAAGCAATATTTTAAGCATTTACATCCTAACATATTATTTTGGTTGTATTACTGGGTTTGGTACATTTTAGGAAATGAGGTTTGGGTTGATATGTAACACATAAAGTCCTATTTAAGCCTCATGGTTACTTCACACTTTTCTTGTGTGAACTGGAATTTGGTCATGTGTGAAAAGAATCTTGTCCAGGGTTGGCACAGGGCAGGTGCTCAATAAATAGCAGGATTAATTTGGTTTTGCCTCCTGACCCTCTCTGCGGATCACTCTAGTCCATCTGGGATCCCAGTCAGTACTGCAAGCTCCTTCTTGTCCAGGGTGGAGGCTTAGATCCTTGTTTGAGGAGAGTCCTGGTATGATTACAGTTTCCAACTTTGTGTTCTGGGTTGTCATCCTGTGAGCAGGAATATTAATGTACTGGGGGTCACATAGTTTACACCTCCTGTCCAGCTGCATGACCTGGAGGACGTCCTTGCTCCAGGTCCCTCATTTATAAAATGAAGATGAGGGGCCCTGAGGAAGGCTGGGGAGTGGAGAGTAGGAGGTGAGACTGGGCAGAGCAGGAAGTGCTGGGGGACCCTGAATCCCAGAGCAGAAGACATGAGGCTAATGCCAAGTCCCTCTTGCTTCTGGTGTCTGATTCTGGGCTTCAGGCCACGACTGAGCCATAGTCAGGGCTTAGATGTCAGACCTGGGGGACGCTCTGGTGGGGGGAGGGGGGCCAGTCATGGGTCATATATTCACTTCTGTTTTTTTTAGTGTGTTTATTGGATGCCTATAGTAGCTAGGCACCATTCTTACAATTATGAGTGGGGAAGGGGATATAAAGAGGATAAGGCTATCTGCTTCCACGTTTGGATACTAATTACAGAAAAAACTATGAAGCACTTCTGTGTGCCAGGCCCCAGGCTGACGGCGTGTAGTGAAAATGCCTTATACCATCACATATTGTGATAGCCTCATTTGCAGATGAGGTAACCAAGGTATAGGGTGCCAGCTACCTTCACAAATCACAGCATTGGTAGATGGAGTGGAGCCCAGAAGTCTGTCGGTACATTTTTGTGTTTTGAGCTGGGCTGGGTCTTCATTGTGATACACAGGCTTTCTATAGCTGCAGCACATGGGGCCCTCCCTCTAGCTGCGGTATAGAGCATGGGTTCTAGAGTGCGTGGGCTCAGTAGTTGTGACATGTGGTCTTAGTTGCTCTGTGGCATGTGGGGTCTTAGCTCCCTGACCAGGGAACAAACCCTGGTCCCCTGCACTGGAAGGCAGATTCTTAACCACTGGACAACCAGGGAAGTCCTGAGTCTTCACTTAAAAAAAATTATTTATTTTATTTGGAGGATAATTACCTTACAATATTGTGATGGCCTTTGCTGTACATTAACATTAATCGACCATAGGCATACATGTGACCCCTCCCTCCTGAACTCCCCACCCCCACCCTCCCTACCCCATCCCTCCAGGTTCTCTCAGAGCACGTGCTTTGGGTCATACATCAAACTCTCACTGGCTATCTGTCTTACATATGATAATGTATACATTTCAATGCTATTCTCTCAAATCCCCCATCCTCTCCTCCCTTTATGTCCAAAAGCCTGTTCTTTATGGCCGTGTCTCCTTTGCTGCCCTGCACGTAGGACCGTTGGTACTATCTTTTTAGATCCCCTGTTGTTGTTCTGTCACCCAGTCATGTCCAACTCTTTGTGACCCCAGGGACTGCAGCATGCCAGGCTACCCTGTCTCCCACAATCTCCCGACGTTTGCTCAAGTTTATGTTCATTGCATTGGTAATGCCATCTTTTCCTCTGATTCCATATATATGCATTAATATACAATATTTGTCTTTCTCTTTTTGGCTTATTTCAGTCTGTATAATAGGCTCTAGGTTCATCCACCTTATTAGAACTGCTGAGTCTGCACTTTTAAGAACTACACTCCACTGCCTCCTCCTATGGGCACTGTAGGGGAAAAAAAAAGCACAACCAGAAGAAAACCACATGAAATTCTAATTTATAACAATGGTACCTGTTATCAATATAATAAGAAATTTTAGATGATTTTCTCATATAAATATGAGTGGATTCCAGGCATGTGTCATGGAGGGGTTGAGTTTGCCTGTCCCAAAGTGGGAGCCAGATTTTCAGTGAATTGTCTTTCTGCACACTGGGCCTCCAAGATGGTTCTGCCCATGGTCCATTCCTCATGGCCCTCCCTTCTCTGGGAAAAATCCCCATTTTCTGTGTTTGGGCTGGATTGTGTTCCCCCCAAATCCTTATGCTGATGTCCTAACCCCTAGTGCCTCAGAATGTGACTGTATTTGGAGATAAGACCTTTAAAGTGGTTACCAGGTTAAAATGGGCCCTCATCCAATCTGGTGAGTATCCTCAGAAGGAGAGGAAATTAGGACACACAGAGATACCAGGGATGTTTACCCACAGAGGAAAGTCTCAGTGAGGACACAGTGAGAAGATGGCCTCCTGCAAGCCAAAGAGAGAGGCCTCAGGAGAAAGCAAACCTCAGACACCTTGATCTGGCACTTCTAGCCTCCAGAACTGTGAGTAATGACTTCCTGTGTTTAAGCCTTCCTGTCTGTGCCATTTTGTGAGGGCAGCCACAGCTAGCTAAGATCCTTTGCCTAAGCATGGCTGGCACCTATCACAGGAATGATGGATGGATGTGGAGGATTTAAGTAACTTGGCTGGTTTTCCATCAGAGGAAATTTCAGAGATTGTACTAGGTGTGGGGAGTTACCCAGTTTCCTCCATCGCCCATCTCCTAAGAAGTCAGTTGGAACAAAGTGAGTATAAGTAGGGAGGTCAGATGAGGAAGCTGGAGCTGGGGATTCTGAGAAGATTTTTCTCCAGTTTTTCTGGAGAAGCCTGACTGATACAGAGGCCTTTGTGCTGAATTTGGGACAAGAGAAGAGCCTGAGCAATTTGGGGTGGCCAGGAGGGGTCACACAAAGTGGCAGTGTCCCTCCAACTCCAACCCAATCTGATGCCAGACACTGGGACCACAGACAGAAGGGCTCAGAGTATCAGAGAAAAGTCTGATTCAGACACTTGTCCCAGTCCTGAGCACAGGAAAAGGTAAAACTGCCCTGGTGCACCAACTTGCTGACCACCAACCCCATCTCTACCACAACCAACACAGTGTACAGCATCTCAGATTAGAAATTGTCAGACAGTGGAGATGCCACCTAGTCACAAAGATGCAGAAAGACATTCCTCTACTTCTTCATATCACAAAGACACAGTTGTGGAGGGGAATAGTTACCCCTCCTCCATCGATTCTTTTGGCTGGTTGTGTAATTAAAATGACATAGATTAACAAGAGAAAATCAAGTTAATATACATGTATGGGAAATTCACATGAGCATGAGAAATTCCAAGGACAATAAGGCAAGATAAGGTATACTTTATATGAGTCTATGTAATTTTGGGAATGGGCAAGTCTGAAATCCACAGGGAGGGATCTCAGGCTGAAAACTCATGCTGGAGCTGCTCTTGCAGTTTTGATTGAGGCAGAATTTCTTGTTTGAGAAGCCTCAGTTTTGGCCTTAAGATCTTTGACAGTGGGGCCCACTCAGACTAAGAGCTTAATCTGCTTTACTTAAAGTTGACTGATTGATTGAATATGTTAATCACACCCACAAAATATAGGATACAGTAATTCTCCTACATATGAATGAGTTTGTTTCAAGAGTGTGTGAGTCTAATTTGTTCATAAGTTCAACAAAGTTAGCCTAGGTATCCAACTAACACAGTCGGCTATATAGTACTGTATTCTAATAGGTTTATAATACTTTTTACACAAATAATACATGAAAACAAACAAAAAATAAAGAAAACATTTTTAATATTACAATGCAGTACCTTGAAAAGTACAGTAAAACTGCTGACATACAGGGGGATGTTCACATCTTTGAAAGCTTGCAACTTGAAGGTTTGTATGTAGGAGAATTATTGTACCCTCCTAGCAACACCTATACTAGCATTTAGTTAGATCACTGGGGACTACAGCCTAGCCACCTTGACACATCAAAATTGACATCAGTCTCTACTTTCTGCAAGTACTCCCATACCTGTCCATAGGCTGACATGAAGTTGAGTGTTTGCAAGTTAATTGTTTTCAGTTTCTTTTTCATTTACATTATATGTCTTTTCAGGATGGGTTCCAAGTTTTGTCTCAGAAAGGTGACATTTATGAGGCAGCCGTTGCAGTTACCTAACAAGATTTCAGGCAGTTCTAGGGCTCTTCTGAAGCAGATCACAAGACCTTTGGAGAATGAACCTTCTTCAGAATTATGGAGAAGTCCTGTTAGAAGCAGGTGGCTGGGTTCCACCCCTAAGGTTTCTTATTTAAGTCTTGGTGCTGAAGCTCTGATACTTTGGCCACCTGATGCATAGAACTGACTCTTGGAAAAGACCCTGATGCTGGGAAAGATTTAAGGCAGGAGGACAAGGGGAAAACAGGTTGAGATAGTTGGATGGCATCACCGACTCAATGGACATGAGTCTGAGCAAGCTCCAGGAGTTGGTGATGGACAGGGAAGCCTGGCGTGCTGCACTCCACGGGCTCACAAAGAGTCAGACATGACTGAGTGACTGAACTGAAATCTGAACAGTAGTGGTGCTGCTGGTCACGGGCTGCACATTGAGAACCTGAGCTTAGGATGCTTTAGTGACAAGAAAACATATGCCTTAGTCAATCAGGCTTCAAAGTAAAGAGGACTGGCGATTATTACAAGAAGGGAGCCTGAAGGTAGGGCAGGCTGAGGGTTGAGGGAACCTGTAGGTTATCTGGGACTTAGTTCCTTTTGATCTCTCTACTCCAGCTCTTTGTGGCCTTGGCTTCATGGTGGCAATATGGTTGCATCTGCTTCAGACATTACATCCTTAGTCCACATAGCCACTGGGGAGAGAGCACTGCCGTCCCAGTATTCCAGGCCTGAGTCCCCATTGCCTCCACTCATACTCCATCACTTTAACCTGATTAGGTCCCATGTCCACCTCTGAACTAATGACTAAAGCCCAACAGGGCACAACCTATGAGCTGCATGTAGGAGAGGTGGATATCCAGTGAACTCTGGATGCTGTTGGGAAGGGTGAAGGGGGAGCAGATGCTGGTAGGTGGACTGACCTCTCCCAATTTGCCTGGCACCTTCCTGGTTTTAGCATTGAAAGTCCTGTGTCCTGGGAACCCCTCAGTCTCAGGCAAACCTGGAAGGTTTTCATGACAATGGCCACTGAGAAACTCCATCAAAACAGACCAGCAGTATGTATTTCTCTATAGCAGTGTGGTAGGGAACCACAGAGTGGGTGGGGAGATCAGAGAGTTGAACACTAAACTTCAGTAACCATCTTAGCCTCTATGAGTTTGGTAACTGGTCTGAAAAAGTGGATAAAAATACTCAGCAATGTTATTATGGGGATTCAGTGAGGTTGGGGATGAGGGCCTGAAGCACAGAGCCAGGAGCCCAGTAAATCTTTATTTATTCAGAACCTTGGCCCAATGCCTGGCCAGAGCTTCCTAAACCTAGTTCCATCAGTCCCAGTGAAGCATATTCAAGATGATGCAGGAAAGAGAGTATTTGTATGAATGTTCATCAGTATATTACTAAGGGCGCCTGGGACCTCAGGCACAAAGTGTATGTGCGGCTTCATTAAGAACTTTTCACATTAATGATTTTCTCTTTTCTTCACACTAAAGCTAAAAGAGAATTCTGTTCCACTTTTCAGAGAGCTGCTCACTGTAATGGGTATTTATGGTACCCATTATGAGTTTCACCCCAGAGAGTAAAGCAGAATGAGGAGGTGAGACGTGTGTGTGAGGGGCTGGTCCTACCAAGAGAGTCACTTGTGTGTCAGATGTGAGGGGTCTTCAGAAATATTCCAAGGTCTGAAAAATCTGCTTTCTTCCTGGATCAATGAGGCCAGGATCCTCTCTATTCAAGAGGCCAGTGGCAGGGTAGGGGGTTGAGAACACCAGGACTCCTAGGATGAGAGGCCAGGCCTTCCAGAGCAAGATTGTCCTGGCTCAAGGATCCTAACAACACCTTTAGAAGACAGAGCTGGTTAAAAAAAAAAAAAGGAGAATGCTACTGAGGCCATGGGTTCACATACACATCCTACTGGATCGTTTTCCTGAAATGAACATAGACTGTGCTTTGTGCTTTTCAATTACAGGAATAATAAACATTCTTTTCTCTCGATCAGCTTTCCTAACTACAGGCAGTGTTGCAGTGTTGTTAATTATAAAATGCCTCACATGAACTCTGAATATCGTCCACAGAACTGTACCATAAAAGCTATATTCAGACTGTTGTTGCTAGTGTTAGCTTTGAGTGACTGGAGGGAGATTAGATTTATTCTATGAAATCACACATACACCCACAAACACAACAGATTTATTGGACCTCAACAAATGTTCTTTTAACAAAATTATATTTTAAAATACTCCTCAAAAAGTGGCCTCATTAAATCTTATACTAGATCATGTATTTAAAGAAAATTCAAGTTAAGTGGGTCTGTTGTCTTCTCTTTTCATGAAAGCTGATCTTTTAAATCATCAATTGCCTTGAGAAGTACCAGTCTTCATTTATTCCCCCAGATCTGTCTGTCCCTCTTTGACTCTGGTTTCTTGATGAGATCCTCATCATAAACAGTTTGCTCAGTTTTAGAAGTGGAAACTTTTACGCTGTTATTGATCACAGTTGCTGTATAATTTGTTTTCAGGTGTGTCCCTTCTAGACCCTGCACTCTTCCAGGTACAAATGTCATAGTGTCTGTGTTCCTTGGGCCTCAGATGATGCTCAGAATGATGAGCACTTGATGATTGCTGAGTAGAACTGAATTGCAGCAATCAGACTCCAAAGGAAGCCCTTGATGAGTAATTCAATTATGTGTGTGCAAATTCAGGGGCACTAGCTTGTGAACTTGGATATTTTCCCTCCTATGGTAATTACTCGGTATTCCCATCTGACTGGTGAAGATTAGGACTGTGGACAGAAAGACCATGTTGCCAGGCCTACAACACTAGGGTGAAGACAGACAGTGAGAAAATGCTTTTGGCAAGACCTCACACTGGCCCCCAACTTAAGTCTCAGGCTGCCCCGAAGTGGTTCCTGATTATGTTGGGGCCCAGGGTTGCTGCTGCTGCTAAGTCGTTTCTGTCACATCCGACTATGCGACCCCATAGACGGCAGCACACCAGGCTCCCCCGTCCCTGGGATTCTCCAGGCAAGAACACTGGAGTGGGTTGCCATTTCCTTCTCCAATGCATGAAAGTGAAAAGTGGAAGTGAAGTCGCTCAGTCGTGCCCTACTCTTAGCGACCCCATGGACTGGAGCCCATCAGGCTGCTCCGTCCATGGGATTTTCCAGGCAAGAGTACTGGAGTGGGGTGCCATTGGCTTATGTGCCTCAATGGCATATTGATTATTTTAAATTAAAGTTATTTAATTCAAATGGCAGTGCAAGAAGACACTCTGGCCCTCTTTTCTGTCTGTTTGAAGCAGGAAAAGTCTCTCATGTGAAAGGTGCTCCCCCACTCCCACTCTGAGGGGATATAAGGACACTTTATCACTAAAGATAGGGAATTTGGGCTGAGAAGCCTGTGTTAACAAATCTTGTATTATTTTAATTTATTGCCTCAAGCCCAAATTCTCTTTGTTTCCCTAGTAGCTCAGATGGTAAAGAATCTGCCTGCAATCCAGGAGACCTGGGTTCAATCAAGGTGAGGTTGCCCAAATGTTGTTACCACAGGAGCCAGGGAGCCAGTCCACCCAACCATACCCTCATCTCAGGTGGGTCTTTGGCTATAGACCAAAAGTGTAAGGGAGTGTGTCAAGCAAATAATCCCCAAATCTTGAATGAGCCTCACTTAAATGGGTGGGGCTCTGTTGCTGACTTCTGATAGGGGAGGGATCCCCACAGTGGCCTCCTCTAGAAGCTGGCTGAGACTGACACAAGACCATCCTCTCTTCCTTGACACCAACAAAGGAAAAAGAACCCACTAGTCCCTAACAGCTTCTCATCAGTAGTTCTTCCCTCCTTCCCTCTCTCTTGAATCATGGACAGAGCACGTCTTAGGAGAACCCACAAAGTGGACATGAGCACTGTGGGGGTCAAGAGTGTGGCTTTCAGAGTCATGGAGACCTGGCTTTTGTCCTTACGAGTGGTGTGACCCTGGGCAAGGTACCCAGTTTCTCTGGGTCTCAGTTTCCTCATCTACCAAGAAGGAACAGGAACTTCAGCCTCATGGCACATGTAAGTTGAGATCATGCATGTACAAGGCCCATTCAGGGAACATACTGTCGTTACTACCATCACCATCTTGCTGGTGATGATTTCCTCCTGCTCACTTGTACTGGGTAGCACAGCTGTCTGCCTCTTGGCTCTGCCCTCTCCCCCTTGCATGCACTTGTCCAGGAGAACTTGCACAGGGGCGGTTCAAGAAGTCTCCAGACACACTGTCAGGGCAGAACACCCTTTATACCAGTGTGGGTGAGTGTGGCAGAGGCCAGGGACTTCTTGGAGGAGGGACACAGATCTTTTGGTTGGCCAAGCTCGAGTGCTCTGGGTGTGTATGTGGGTTCCCAGCCCTGGTAACTCCAGGCTGTGCTGTGTTCTCTGAGTCTGCAGCGCTCTGGGTCCATGATGGGTTACAGAAGTGAAACTGTGGGTAGTCTTCAGCAGGAGGTATAATTTATGTGAAATGTCCAGAATGGACAAATCAGACAGAAACTACATTAGTGGTTGTCTGGGGCTGACATGACTTAGGGCATGGAGTTTGGTTGCTAAAGTTTGAGGTTTTTTAGTGGGGCTGGTGAAAACATTCCTGAATGAGAGAGTGGTCATGGTTGCATAACTTTGAAGATACAGTTGACCCTTCTTATCTGTGGTACCCTAATATGAAGATGGATCCCTAAAGTTAGATCCAATGTTGATTGGTTGTAGATGGAGTATCTGTACCATTTTATTTAAGAGACTCGAGAATCTAAGGACTTTGGTTTTTGTGTGGGCTCCTGGAACCATATACTGAGGGATGACTGTCTTAAGACCATGGAATTGTATACTTTAAAAGGGTGGTTTTAATGTTTACTTGAATCATATCTCAATAAAAAATAATCATGAAATACACACTCACAAATCTACCTCCCAGATAGAGACACAGAAGTTGCCAATGGAAGATAAGGCATGCAGACGTGGAAATGATTGTTATGAAGGAAGATGGTTTCTACTCTCATAGATCCCTGAAAATAAGGGGACATCATGGAGAGCCACATGGTGAAGCACCAGGGTCTTCTTTGAACAAGAAGAAAGTGTGGGTAAGAACCCTTCTTGTGATTTCCAGGTAAACCAGGAAAGGACAGGTGAATCAGGGTCAGGAGGCTTAGAATTGGGTAGTTTGAATCATCTCAGTTGGCTCTGGGGCATAGGGACTGATCCTGCTTTGGTATCTGACTTTTAGGTGATGAGGGCAGGTGGATGGAGAGTGGTCTGGAGTGTGAGAACTCAAAAAGGAGGTAACTGAATGTGTGGGATGTGGATTGGTTGATTTGCATTTGAAAAGTGTGCTCACTGATGAGTTTTTTGCTAGCTCTAGGAAGTCGCTGGGCTAGGGAGTAGACAGAGCACTAGGGCCCGCTGTGTTAAACATTCCACATGCATAAAATCTTGGCCTGGCTCAATATTCACACTTTCAGCTTCGCCTGACACCCCTACTCCTGGCTTCTAGAAGGTAGAGGAGGGCAGTCCTCAGGGGCAGGAAGTGGGAAGGGGCTTCTGAACATTTTCCTTTAGCCTCATTCTCTTCCAAAGTGTGGGGAGTAAGGGTGGGTTGGTAGGGTGGGGGAGTGCTCTGATGCTGTCAGAGTCTGAAAAGTTTGAGCAGTTGTGGATGGGGTTTGGAGAATGGCCAGCTCAGAAGTAGGCATGGTTATGAGCAATATTGTTTAAAATTACTCCATGCATGATGGTAATAACAGCAGATTGACTTCTAGTCCATTTTATTATCGTTTTAATTTTCTGTATACAGTGTACTCATTGCTGCAGCAGCGGTCATGGTTCCAGCTGTACTCTGTACCTCACCCATTTCATCTCTGCACCCCCTAGCCCCAAATCAGGGTTCTCCCCGGTTCTAGGATGGGTCCCTTTTTGCTCCATCACTTGCTTTGGATTTGGCTCTCAAATCTGTTGGCTCAGTCCCCTCTTATTTCTACTGTCCAACTCCCCAAGTGTAGTTGCTAGTGCCTTCTTTCCTATTCCCCCAAATCCCACAGGTTTATGATTAAAAAATTCTTCAGGAGGGAGCCAAGTTAGATGAAGGTACTCAGTCTTCCATCAGAAACCAGAAGAAACTTTAGGAATTACTTTTTGTAGACACCATCATATGTCTAAATCCTTCTCTGGAGCATTAGAGCCACAGAACCTAAATCACAAAGAATGTGGTACACGAAAATCTTTAATTTACAGCAACTGAAATTGTTACAGGAAGGGGGACCCCTTCCAAGGACCAGGAATGGGCTCTTGTCTAATATTCCAAAGTGAATTATCTGAAGAGACAAATGTACTGACAAAGCAAAAGACTATTGGAGAGGGGTGCCTGGGGGCAGAGGGGGAGAGGGGAAAGCAGTAGGGTAAAGGAAACTAAGAGAACCGCTCTGTCACAGGGCTCACAATCTCAAGTTTTATAGTAATGAGTTGGTAATGGGGTAAGTTTCTGGGTTGTCTCTGGACAATCATCTTGCTTGGCCCACATTTGGTCTGACTCAAGGTCTTTCCAGGTGGCACATGCATCTCTAAGCCAAGTTAGATTGTAGCAAGAGGGCTTCTGGGAAGCTGGCAGGACATATTATGGGCTGGCATCTCCTCCCTCTTCTCAGACTCTCCTGAATTCTCCCTGATAGGTTTCAGTGGCAACACCATGTTCCTTTTCAGAACCTCTTGTTACAACTCTGGCAAGTGGTTATAATTGTGCCTGGCCAGTGTGGGTGGTTTCAGTGAATGGTTCCCTAACAGAGTCATCTATCCATGGACTTGGATCCCAAGGGACTTGCTCACTAGACAACCAGAAAGGTGGGAAGCTGTTTGCTTGAGGGAGGGATGTCCTGGGACACTGGCTATGTGCTCGGAGGATTTTCATTGCATGTTTGGGAGAAAGGGGTGGTGGTTCATCTTTCCTAGTCCTCAGGGAGCCCCACCATGCTCCTCCTCTCTACCCTTAGCCCTGTTTCCATTCACTACCACCAACCATTTAAGGCATAAGTCAGAGCATATTTTTCCCCTGTTAAAATCCTCCAGTAGCTTCTCATCTCACAGAAACAAGCCAATGGTTCCCCATGAACCCTCAGCTTTACATGACCTGGGCTCTGGCTCCCCCACTCTTCCCTTCTCCCTCTCATCACCCAGGATGCACCAGCCCTACCTGTTACTCCCATTGGTCAAGGTCCTTCCTGCCTCAGGGCTCTTGCTCTGCTGTGCCCTTGGCCTGGAGGGCTCTGCTCTGACTCCTCCTTTCCTCTGGCACCGCACCCTCTGGTCTCAGATTGAAGACCTTTCCTGACCACATCTCTGTCCCTCAAGGGGCTCCACATAAGGCCAAGCCTGGTCTGCATGGTGCTATCCAAGGTACTATAACATCTGCTCAAGCAGGAAAGGAAGTTACATCCAGACTGCAGGCATTCCCATCAAGAGTGAGGGGATGCTAACAAGATTCTTACAAGGGATCCTAGTATGGGCCTCACATTTCTATATGAGGCCGGAAACACTGGGGACACCAGTCAAAGTCCTGGGTATAGCTCTGGAATGATGTCTTGTAGCTTAGGCAAGCAGACAGTTTTGGGCTAAGACTCAAGCTCTACTCCTTCCTTATGTGACAGGGATCAAGTCATTTAGCTTCCCTCGGCCTCAGTTTCCTCAGCTGCAAAATGGTAAAAAGAGCAAGCATCTCATTGGACTGTAGCAACAGGAATTAGTTGCTGGTGTTGGCTGTTTCTGGTACCTCAAATCCCAATACATAAGTGACTATTGCCCCCAGAGATTCCAGGCAGGTGCAGTGGATGAACACGATCCATGCAGCCTTATCCGGTGGGCAGACAAGGTGCTTGAAGGACTGATGTGGGGATGGGGCTTGGGGGCAGGTGTACAGGATGGCTAGCAGGGGACAGCTAGGGAACATAGCTGAGCACCAAGTCCACAGGGTTGGTTGGGATTTCTGGAGAAGATCAGCTCAGGCCAGACAGGTCTGGTTTGTGTGTCTGTCAGCGAAACTCAACCACAGCCGTTGTGTGTCCATTAAAANATGTGGGGATGGGGCTTGGGGGCAGGTGTACAGGATGGCTAGCAGGGGACAGCTAGGGAACATAGCTGAGCACCAAGTCCACAGGGTTGGTTGGGATTTCTGGAGAAGATCAGCTCAGGCCAGACAGGTCTGGTTTGTGTGTCTGTCAGCGAAACTCAACCACAGCCGTTGTGTGTCCATTAAAACTGCACTTTGTTAGAGCTTCAGTGGCTGTGGGAGCTGGCTGGGGATGTCCTGGGAGGCCCTCCTGAGGCCCTGATGTTGGAAATGGTGGGCTGAGGGTGGGCCTGGGGAAGGAGCAGGATGTGAGGTGGGGGAGCCCACAGGGATAGGCTGGAACCTGCATGGAATTCCACTGCCTCAAGCTCGATGATGTGGGTATCCCAGAGAAGCTGGTGGCCTCGGGCACACCTGATTAGAAGGAAGATATAGGGAGGTGGAGATGCCCAGGCCCAGCCACTGAAGCCCACACGACGAGTCAGCAATCGGGAAAACATGGGTGAAGTGCCAGAGTGCCTGCCTGCCCTTCTGAATGTGAACAGCAGAAAGGGCTCAGCAGCTGTGCCTCTGCTTTCCTAGGCACTGGTTTCTGACAGAGCATCTCCCACAGCCTCTGCTAACCAGAAGTCCCAGGAGAGGGAACTCTGGGGAGCAGAGGCCAGTCCAGCTAAGCTGAGAGCGCCACGCTTAGTGTGAAGTGGCTCTTCAGGTGCACATTGATACAGATACGCCTTCAACCTGGGAAGGTGGCAGTCAGGTGTGAAGCCTGCATGAAGCACCTGGGGCTGTCCTCTGGGACCATGTTGGTGGTAGCACCCAGTGCCCTGTGCTTGGCCAGTGAGACCTGAGCCATCCCAGTTTGACCAGGAGCACAGGAGAAGTGCTATGGGGCTGGAATGGGCCACCTCCACTCTGACTTTCAGCTGGGGAATGTTACGGACTGGATATTTTTGTCCCCCACCCCCAAGTCCATATGATAAAATCTTAACCTCCAATGTGATGGTGTTAGGAGGTGTGGCCTTTGGGAGGTAATTAGGACACTTCAAAGAAGAGATATGAGAAAACTGATTTTCTCTCTGCCAGATGAGGATACAATGAGAAAAGAGCCGTCTGTTATCTAGGACAGCTCCTCTAGGCCCCCCTGCTCCAGCACAGCCACTGCTCCTTGGACGTGGGTTGATCTTCCCAGCTGCCAACTCTGGCCTCGTATGTGGGATGGCTCCTCCCGGCCACCGCCCCTGACTTCAGATGTGGGGTGGCTCCTCTCGGCTGTTCCTGCGCCATCGCAGCCTGGCACTCCCGGCTGCTGCCCCTGACCTCGGAAGTGGGTAGCTCCTCTCGGCTGCACTGAGTGCGCCAGCCATTGCAGCCTATCCCACATTGAAGGTCAGGAAGGGCGGCGGTGAGGAGATACCCTTCGTCCAAGGTAAGGAGCAGAGACTGCACTTTGCTGGAGCAGCCGTGAAGAGATACCCCACNCAGCCACCTCATGCGAAGAGTTAACTCATTGGAAAAGACTCTGATGCTGGGAGGGATTGGGGGCAGGAGTGCAAGGGGACGACAGAGGATGAGATGGCTGGGTGGCATCACTGACTCAGTGGATGTGAGTCTGAGTGAACTCCGGGAGCTGGTGATGGACAGGGAGGCCTGGCATGCTAGGTTCATGGGGTCACAAAGAGTCAGACACAACTGAGTGACTGAACTGAACTGAACTGAATCTAGGACAAGAATTCTCACCTGAAACATCTGCCAGTGCCTTCATCTTGGACTTCCAGCAGCAAGAACTGAGAAGTACATTTTTTTGTTGTTGTTTAAGCCACCCAGACTGGGCTAATTTATTGTAGTCACCTGAGCTGACTAAGAGAAGAAGGCAAACTCATACACAGGTACTGTGAGCCAAAATTCATCCTGAGTGAAGCTGTATGGTGGACAACTCAAGTAATTTGTTGTATTTTGGAGGCCTGGACAGGAGGTGGAAGTGAGCTAAGATAGGTGTGACATGAGGGTGGAGGAGAAACTAACTCTCTCAGGAAACCATCTGCAGGGTGGTCAAGTGTAGCAGAACCAGGCTAATAGTAGCCCAGGAGCTGAGCTGGAGGGAGGAGCCAGCACCTCATACAGCATCCTGCTGAGCACTGGCTCTGTTTCCTCAGGGAATCAGGGTGAAGTGGTGATGGAGCAGCAGGAACTGATGAGAGGACCCAGGTTCACGCTGCTGCCATGCTGGAAGCTGGGTGGAGAGCAGGAGAATGGACAAAATGCCTGTGATGCACATTAAGGGCAAAGCCACTTGTGAACAAGGTCTGAAGTGAAAGTCTCTCATTCATGTCCGACTCTTTGCAACCCCATGGACTATATAGTCCATGGAATTCTCTAGGCCAGAATACTGGAGTGGTTAACATTTCCCTTCTCCAAACCAGGGATCTTCCCAAACCAGGGATTGAACCCAGGTCTCCCGCATGGCAGGTGGATTCTTTACCAAATGAGCCACAAGGGAAGCCCAAGGGTACTGGAGTGGGTAGCCTATCCCTTCTCCAAGGGATCTTCCCAACCCAAGGATTGAACTACCTGAGCTATCAGGGAAGCCTAAACAAGGTCTGAGGCTGAGCTAATCTGCACAGCAGTGGGGGTAGGGCTTCTTCCCCAGGCTTCACCCCACTTGACCATGAACTATAGGCTTAATCCCTAGTTCCCAGCCTTTGCTCACAGCTGACCTGCTCCACCCCAGGAAGGCAGATGCTCAAGAACTTCTGACCCACCGAAAACCAGGGTTCAAATTTCCACATCAGGTACCTTCCCCACATTTCCTTCTCTGATCCAAATTGGATGGGTTGACCAAAAGAATTAACTCATTAGTGAATAACAATCAGTGAGATTTATCCATATTCTGCCCCAAAAGTATTGATTGAGCATCTGTCAGGTGTGCTGCTGGGGGCTGGGGATATAGCAGGGAGACAGGCAGGAAGGTCCAGCTGCACAGAGTCTGTCTGACAAACAGATGACATCCAGCCGAGCCATACCTATTGAATTTGTTGACTTAAAAAATATCCAGAACCTGAAAGTTGAGAGTTATGCTTTATTTGGTGGGAATTTTTAGGACTTCAAGCCTGGGAGGCAGCATTTCAAGTTACCCTGAGAGAACTGCTCTGAGGAGGTGAGGTGTGGGAGACAGGTTATCTAGAAGTTCTGCAACAAAGGGCAGATAGTCTGAACATCAGAAGATTATTGTTAATTGAAGGAAAATCAGATATCTTCAGGTTAAGGAATTTAGCGCTTTTCTGTATATGGGAAGATGCAAGAGACTGGGCGTACTTAAATTATTCCTTTGATTATGCACCTCAACTATCTGGGGCCAGTAACCTGTGTTTTCACCTCACTTCCTGAGTTTCCTCAGGGTTCACCGTATGGAGTTAGCTAACAGTCTGACGTCTGCTAGACGGCAGGTATTTTTTTCCTTCCTGAGTTCCCTCAGGGCTCACCTGCTCACCATTAGTTGTGGCTTCAATTGCTGATGACTGTGACATCCTTTCCATTTCTCTCTTTTCAGTGGTAACAGGTGCTGGAGCAGAAGGGGGCCGAGGAAGGCTGTGTGCAGCAGGAGTCCTGTGTGGTCTAGGGTATCCAGGGAGGGCTTCCTAGAGAAAAGAAGGGTTGAGAAGGAGCTCTCCACATTGAGTAGGAATTACTCAACTGAGAGAGGCAGAGAAATGGTGAGGCAAATGGCATATCTGATAGCCCAGGAGATCCAGAGCATAGTCTAGCTCTTTGGAAACATGACAGTTGAGGCATTCAATAATGATATTGATAATATTACCAAATTCTTACTCTTATAAGGCAGAATCATGTTCCCTTCCCCAACTCGTATGTCGAAGCCCTCATTCTCCACTATCTCACAATATAACTGTATTCAGAGATAGGGTCTCAAAAATGTAATTCAGGAAAATAAGATCACTAGGGTGGGTCCTAATTGAATATGACTAGTATCTTTATAAAAAGAGATTAGGACACAGACCCACACAGAGGGAACAATGTGAAGACAGACGGAGAATATTATCATCTACCAACAAATGAGAGAGGACCCAGAAGGAATAAACTAGGCTGACACCTTGGTCTTGGATGTCTAAGCTCCAGAACCATGAAAAAATAAATGTGTGTGGTTTAAGCCCCTCAGTCTGAGGCTCTTTGTTATGGCAGCCAGAGCTGACAAATACATTTATTAAGTGCAAGATATTCTAACTAAGCCCTTTATACCTATGACATTATTTCTCAATGTCAACTCTGAGAAGTAGTTGCCACCACTCTCTCAGTTTTGCTGCTGAGGACATCAAGGGACAGGGATAAGAAGTGAAACCACACAAATCCAGAGATTACTGTCTGGATTCATGTTGCTTTGCCACTGGATTGTCAGTAAGAACTTGACTTCTACTCTAGGATATTCTTGCCCAGGAAGATGAAGTTGCAAATAACTTTAGAGTCTGCTTCAGAAACTAGCTCAAAACTCATTTATTTGGGTAACATATGACTCAACTTTCTCTCAACAGAGTAAGTAGCCTCATCTAAGAAAGACTGATTGCCCAACTGGACTCATAAGATGACCACATACACTCCAAACACTTGTTTCACAGTTCCCTCTGAAGCTACTCTCCTTTCAGAGAGGACTTGAACCCACAATCCTGGATTCTTTAAGGAACTGGATATCACTGTATTTTCATTGAAACTGGTC
Source organism: Neotragus moschatus (assembly GCA_006410615.1). Taxonomy (NCBI): domain Eukaryota; kingdom Metazoa; phylum Chordata; class Mammalia; order Artiodactyla; family Bovidae; genus Neotragus; species Neotragus moschatus. Next base: position 435,174 of record SJYA01000278.1, read on the forward strand.
TCAGGACTTACCGAAGCTCAGGTTCTTTTTATCTCAGCACAGAAGGAACTCAGCATGAGGCAAGCTGATAGGCAGAGAGTGAGTTTATTAGCATAGGATGCTTGTGAGAGATGCAAATGGGCAGGCGAAGGATTGCAGCCCTGAGAACAAAGAGGGCTACATTTTTATAACAAGATAAAAAGTATGTGTGTGTTGGGGGAAGACCACCTCCTTTTTCATTCTGGGATAGATGGTAAGGCTTACATCGTTAGCTCCTCCTTTTAACCTATATGGTCTAACTGGGACTGTAATGGCACTATTTAAATCATATATATATTAGCAAAAGGGTGGTAGCATATACTAAAATGTGGTAATTCATCTCAGGTTTCAGTAGAGTGTCCCCTTTCACCTATATGTCTTTCCTACATACAGATGCTACTCTTCAAGGATTGTTAACTCGCTGACTTCATGTAACAAGATGTAGACCCATATCTATTGTCTTGTACTTTAACTGCACATGTAGATTGTTTCTTGGTTACTGGATTCTTTTCTTGAGTGGTCATTAGCTTACAACAGTCTCACAAACCCTTTAAAAATTCTTTTTCTATCTTTAACCTCATAGTGGGTTTTCTAAATTCACTAATTATCCTACTCTATCACTTTTGGGCTTCCCAGGTGGCGCTTGTGGTAAAGATCACACCTGCCAAAGCAGGACAAATAAGAGATGAAGGTTCACTTCATGGGTGGGAAGATCCCCTGGAGGAGGGCATGGCAACCCACTCCATTGTTCTTGCCTGGAGAATCCCATGAACAGAGGAACCTGGCAGATTATGGTCCATACGGTTGCAAGGAGTCAGACACAACTAAGTCACTTAACGTGCATGCATATGTGAATCCCTATCACATTGCTGTGTCCAACAGTCCTATTGCATTGTGATTTTGCTCAAGACAAGTTAGGCCACCAGCATTGAAAGATCTGCCTTAAGTCGGACCATCCAAACTTTGTAAATATCCCATCTCTGCCTCTCCCTTTCTGCCAGGAGTCTGTAAAAACCGCTGCTGCTGCTGCTAAGTCACTTCAGTCATGTTCAACTCCGTGCAACCCCATAGATGGCAGCCCTCCAGGCTCTCCTGTCCCTGGGATTCTCCAGGCAAGAATACTGGAGTGGGTTGCCATTTCCTTTTCCAATGCGTGATAGTGAAAAGTGAAAGTAAAGTCGCTCAGTCGTGTCTGACTCTTAGCGACCTCATGGGGCTGCAACCTATAAGGCTCCTCCATCCATGGGATTTTCCAGGCAAGTGTACTGGAGTGGGGTGCCATTGCCTTCTCCCTGTAAAAGCTGCTGCTGCTGCTGCTGTGCGACTCTGTGCGACCCCAGAGACGGCAGCCCACTAGGCTCCCCTATCCTGGGATTCTGCAGGCAAGAACACTGTAAAAGCTACACCTCCCCAAACTGAAGGGAATAGTAGAACATGGCTTTGCTTGACCAGCCAATTATTTTGGCTGTCTTTTGGGAGGAACTGATGGTCAGGAGGTTAAGCAACTTGTCCTGAATCATGCAGTTAGTGAGTGTTGAGATATTTCATCAAAGAGCTGGGGTCCTAGTCAAAAATTTTCCATCAGTTAATACCATAGTTTGCTTTCTTCTTACAGGATAGGATTTAACTTTTCAGTTCTCAATGACCTGTTTCACTTCTGCTAAAATTCTATTCCCTCAAATTGCCTCTGTGTCTTTTTGGCTCTCCTTCCTGACCACCCTGCCTGGAGCAGTTTTGCCAAGGAGTCAGGATAAGTTTCCAAGGAGGAAAGTTTGGTATAGATTCTTTGGAGGCAGAAGAGCCTGGGTTCAAATGTTGGTTCATGACCAGCTGAGAGAAGACTTTGATTCCTTAACGTCTTTGAACTTAGGCCTGAGATATGACATCTATCAATCTCTGTATTCTCAGGGTATGTATACCAGTGCATACCACCCACACATGTCTGCACATGATAGGGTGCTAGTCAATGAGAGCAAAGCTGGAGTCTGCCATCTAATGGGAAAATAATCTTCTTCATGGGGTTGAAGACCCAAAATTATTTATGTAATGTAGCCATCACAGTGCCTGGCAATTAAAGATGCTCAATAAATGAGAGATTAAAAAAGAGAGATGGAAACATGATTTACAAGAGCAATGGACATGCTCAAGTGGTATTGTCCTTGCAGACCAGGCAAAGGCAGAAGAAAGGAAGCAAATGGGACAGGGGTAGGCTTTATACTTTCAGCTGATAAAAATGACCACCTGCAGACAATACGATATGGCTGCTGGGTTTGGGAATGTCTGGGTGGAAGGTAATATTATACCTTAGTTCTCAGGTTTCAGATCTATTTTTCAACTTCCAGACTCCATAGAAAAAGTAAAGAAATGTACCGAGTAAGCAACAACCTCCCTGGATCTCAATTTTTTTTTCTCATTTGCCAAAAGATTATAATGTTTATTCCATGTTGTTACAGTTAAATGAGATAAACTGACAAGTATATGCATATACTTGTCACTGGGCTTCCTTGGTGCCTCAGGCAGTAAAGAGTGTGCCTGCAGTGTGAGAGACTTGGGATCAGTACCTGGGTTGGAAAGATTCCCTGGAGGAGGGCATGGTAACCCATTCCAGTGTTCTTGCCTGGAGAATCCCCATGGACAGAGGAGCCTGGTGGGGTACAGTTTATGGGCTCACAGAGTTGGACATGACTGATCAACTAAGCATAACACACATATGCATATGATATAAATTAGAAAAGTGTCAGCTGCTCTCGCTCTTGCCTGGCAGAGTCTCTGGTGGGTTTGTGGTAGAGCCAGGACAAGTAAATGAGGTGTAATTGCTAGAGGAAGAGGGTCAGTGGGCCCACAGATAGAAGGTAGAGGGGCAAGTGGCAGATTTGGAGAACAAAAATCCAGTCAGGGCTGTGGGGGGAGATGTTGCTAATGACTGGGAGGGAAGGATGGAGGGTACCCATGCTGGAAGCTTTGGGCTCTTGTCTAGGCTGTTCCAGACCAATCAGACTTGGAAATGCTAAAAACACTGCCAGATCCTGAAAAAACACAATTACTAAGGCTCCTGTACTCATCAGCAAAGATGATTTAGGCCTTTGTCTACAGGTCAAGAGGTGGGCTACCCTGAAGTCCTCATGGTGAAACTGCTCAGAAATCAGTGGATTCTGGGGGCATGTGTGCACACATTATGTTCTCCTGCACCCTATGCAAGGTACCACTTCATCTTTTCTCCAGCACCATATGAGATCAACTAGCTTCATATCCCCACCAGCAACTGGTACAGCTGATGTCAGTGCCAGTTTACCTGGGATATATGTGTGGTAGTATCTCATTGTGGCTTTTTCTGGCAATTTCTCAATGTCAAATCATGTTGATTACCTTGTCACATGCTTATTTGCCACTTGTATATTCTCCTCTGTGAAATGTCTCTTCATGTCTTTTGGCCATTTTCTATTAGACTATTTGACTTTTATTGCTCAGTTTTGAGAATTCATTATATATTCTAGCTACTAGCCCTCTATGTAATATGTGATTTGCACATGTCTTTTCTGTAGCCTGTATTTTCATCCTCTTAACAGGGCCTTTCACAGGGCAAATGTCTTCATTTTGATAAAGCTTAATTTATCATTTTTTAATGAATTATGCTTTTGGTGTCATCTAAGAATTATTTGCCTAGTTCTAGGCACTGAAGCTTTTCTCCTATGTTTTAAACTAAAAATTTTATAGATTTATGTTTTATATTTAACCCCATGATTCATTTTGAATTAATTTTAAAATAATGTATGAGACTTAAGTCTAGGGTCATATTTGCCTATGGATGACCAATTGCTCCAGTGTCATTTGTTGAAAAGACATCTTTAGTAGTTTTTAATGAGTAAAATCACCTAGCTGGGCCTGCTCATGGATCAAAGGATTGAGCAAATACCAAAAGAGAGCTAGCTGGCTGCAGACTGGCCCATCCCCCTGTCAGGGGCAGAGAGGCAGACAGGCAACAGCCAGAGCAGAAAGGCAAGGGGAAATCTTGGCCCCAGAGATGGCATCCTCCACCAGATTGTGAGCAGGCTCCCAGTTGCTAACTAAGTCTTCCTGGGATCCTGGACAGTTGACCTCTGCCAGGAGGGTCACAGCCAGAGATCAGCTCCCCAGAGGAGACACATGGCAAATCTGAGATGACGCTCTTGGGGAGCACCCAGGAATCTGAGCAGCTGTGACTGGGGAGGTGTTTAAGATGCACAAACCACCTGGTACTGTGTGCTTGCCAACCACCTGGTCGCCTTAGCTGCTCGGACCTGGGAAAGGCACAAAATGCAGGCCCAACTGAGTCTGTGCCTTTGCGGAGTAGCGGAGAACCTGAACTTGAGCAGCTTAGATCTGGGAAGCGCAGGAAACCCAGGGCCTGCTTTAGAAAGTTCCCCTGAAGAGCAACCTGGAGCCTGAGTAGTGTAGACTGGGAAAGCACACACGCTGTGAGCCGGGGCAAACCCAGTGTGGTCCATACACTGCAAGCATTCCCCACCCATGCCAGTGATATTTGTTTGCAGTGTTCCTCGCTCCCCACAACAAAACTCAACAAGTGAGCCTAAATAAGTGACCACTTTTGCCCCCTTGTGTCAGGGCAGAAATTAGACACTGGAGAGACTTGCAAACAGAGGAAGCCAAAATAAAGAAGAGGGAACCACTTTGGAAGTGACAGGTGCAACAGATTAAAACCCTGTAGTTAACAGTGACTAAGCATTGGAACGGTCCTATAGACCTTGAGAAATATAAGCTGGAACAAGGAACAATCTGAAACTTAAATGACCCCACACTGCCCTCAACAGCTCCAGAGAAATTCCTAGGTATATTTTACTATTATCATTTTTTAATTAAAATTTAAAAAAATTTTTAAGTTCTTTATTATCCCTTTTTCATTTTTATAATCTATTACCTTGCAAAAAAGACCCTATTTTAAAGAAAATTTCATATATATATATTTTATAATTTTTGTGCTTTTCTTTTGTATTTCTAATATTGTATTTTTGAGGCTCTAACATCTGCTCTAGATTTTTAATCATTGCTTTTTGGTATATGTTATCAAGTTTGTATCTTTAAGAATCTAATCTTCAGTACCCATTTTTACTTAGGGGTGTGCTTACTGGCTTGACTACTCTCTCCCCTTTTGACTCTCCTTTTTCTCCCGCAGGTCAAATCTATCTCCTCTCTCCCCCTTCTCTACATAACTCTGTGAATCTCTTTGGGTGTTCTGGGCTGTGGAGAACACTTAGGGAACTGATTACTGGCTAGATTGGTCTCTCCCCTTTTGACTCCTCCTTTTCTCTTCCTAGTTAGCTCTATCTCCCCCCTCCCTCTTCTCTTCTTTATATAATTCCGTGAACCTCTCTGAGTGTTCCAGACTGTGGAGAATCTTTTCACCATTAACCTAGATGTTTTATCATCAGTGCTGTATGGATGGAGAAGTCTTGAGGCTACTGTAAGAATAAGACTGAAAGCCAGAGTCAGGAGGCTTAAATACAAAACTCAAGAACACCAGAAAACTCCTAACTCCAGGGAACATTAATCGACAAGAGCTCATCTAAAAACCTCCATACCTACACTGAAATCAAGCTCCACCCAAAAGCCAACAAGTTTCAGAGCAAGACATACCAAGCTAATTCTCCAGTAATACAGGAACATAACCCTGAGCATTAAAATACACGTGGCCAAAAGTCACACCAAACCCACAGACAACTCAAAACTCACCACTGGACACTTCATTGTGCTCCAAAAAGAAGAGATCCAACTCCACCCACCAGAACACCAAAGCAAGCTTCCTTAATCAGAAAACCTTGACAAGCCACTCATCCAACCCCACACACAGGGAGAAACCTCCACAATAAAAAGGAACCACAAACTTCCAACATACAGAAAGGCCAGTCCAAACACAGCAATCTAAACAAAATGAAAAGGCAGGGAAATATTCAGCAGGTAAAGGAACATGATAAAGGCCCACAGAAACAAACAAAAGAGGAGGAGATAGGGAGTGTGCCTGAAAAAGAATTCATCATAATGATAGTAAAGATGATCCAAAATCTTGAAAACAAAATGGAGTTACAGATAAATAGACTGAAGACAAGGATTGAGAAGATGCAAGAAATGTTTAACAAGGACCTAGAAGAAATAAAAAAGAGTCAATCAATAATTAATAATGCAATAAATGAGATCAAAAACACTCTGGAGGGAACCAACAGTAGAATAACTGAAGCAGAAGATAGGATAAGTGAGGTGGAAAATAGAATGGTGGTAATAAATGAAGCAGAGAGGAAAAAAGAAAAAAGAATTAAAAGAAATGAGGACAACCTCAGAGACCTCTAGGTCAATGTTAAACACCCCAACATTTGAATCATAGGAGTCACAGAAGAAGGAGACAAAAAGAAAGGTCATGAGAAAATACTTGAGGAGATAATAGTTGAAAAATTCCCTAAAATGGGGAAGGGGATAGCCACCCAAGTCCAAGAAGACCAGAGAGTCCCAAACAGGATAAACCCAAGGCAAAACACCCCAAGACACATAGTAATCAAATTAATGAAGATCAAACACAAAGAGCAATATTAAAAGCAACAAGAAAAAAGCAACAAATAACACACAAAGGGATTCCCATGTGGATAAACTTTCAATAGAAACTCTTCAGGCCATAAGGGAATGGCAGGACATATTTAAAGTGATGAAAGAGAAAAACCTACAACCCAGATTGTAGTACATATCCTACTGTACCCAGCAAAAATCTCATTCAAATATGAAGGAGATATCAAAGGCTTCACAGACAAGCAAAAGCTCAGACAATTCAGCACCACCAAACCAGCTCTTCAACAAATGCTAAGGGATCTTCTCTAGATAGGAAACACAGAAATGCATTAGAAATGTGAACCCAAAACAACAAAGTAAATGGCAACGGGATCATACTTATCAATAATTACCTTAAATGTAAATGAGTTGAATGCCCCAACCAAAAGACAAGGACTGGCTGAATGGATATGAAAACAAGACCCCTATATATGCTGTCTACAAGAGACTCACCTCAAACCTAGCAACACATACAGACTGAAAGTGACGGGCTGGAAAAAGATATTTTACATAAATGGAGATCAAAAGAAAGCAGGAGTAGTAATACTCATATAGAGAAAATAGACTTTGAAATAAAGGCTGTGAAAAGAGACAAAGAAGGACACTACATAATGATCAAAGGATCAATTCAAGAACAAGATATAATAATTATAAATATATGTGCACCCAACATAGAAGCACCACAATATGTAAGGCAAATGCTAACAAGTATGAAAGGGGAAATTAACACAATAATAGTGGGAGACTTTAATACCTCACTCACACCTATGGATAGATCAACTAAACAAAATTAGCAAGGAAACACAAACTTTAAATGATACAACGGACCAGTTAGACCTAATTGATATCTATAGGACATTTTATCCCCAAACAATGAATTTCACCTTTTTCTCAAGTGCGCATGGAACTTTCTCCAAGATAGATCACATCCTGGGCCATAAATCTAGCCTTGGAAGATTCAAAAAAAATGAAATCATTCGAAGCATCTTTTTTGATTAGAATTTGGTAAGATTAGATGTCAACTATAGGTAAAAAGTTACCTATAGTTGACATAAAAAAAAAATTGGAGAAGGAAATGACAACCCACTCCAGTGTTCTTGCCTGGAGCATCCCAGGGATAGGGGGAGGCTGGTGGGCTTCTGTCTATGAGGTCACACAGAGTTGGACACGACTGAAGTGACTTAGCAGCAGTAGCATAGGTAAAAAATTATTAAAAATGCAAACATATGGAGGCTAAGAAACACACTTCTGAATAACCAACAAATCACAAAAGAAATAAAAAGGAAATCAAAATTCGTTTGACATAGAAACAAATAAGAATGAAAACACAACAACCCAAAACCTATGGGACTCAGTAAAAGCAGTATTAAGGGGAAGATTCATAGCAATACAAGCTTATCTCAAGAAACAAGAGACAAATCAAATAAATAACCTAACTTTACACTTAAAGCAAATAGAAGAAGAAATGAAGAACCTCAGAGTTAGTAGAAGGAAAAAAAAATAATAAAAATTAGGGCAGAAATAAATGAAAAAGAAACAAAAGAGACCATAGCAAAAATCAACAAAACTAAAGCTGGTTCTTTGATAAGATAAATAAAATAGACAAACCATTAGCCAGACTCATCAAGAAAAAGAAAAAAAAAGAGAAGAATCCAATCAACAAAATTAGAAATGAAAATGGGGAAATCAAAATAGACAGCAGAAATACAAAGGATCATAAGAGACTACTATCAGCAACTATATGCCAATAAAATGGACACCTTGGAAGAAATGGACAAATTCTTAGAAAAGTACAACTTTCCAAAACCGAACCAGGAAGAAATAGAAAATCTTAACAGATCCATCACAAGCACAGAAATCAAAACCATAATCAGAGATCTTCCAACAAACAAAAGCCCAGGACCAGATGGCTTCACAGCTGAATTCTACCAAAAATTTAAAGAAGAGCTAGTAGCTATCCTACTCAAATTCTTCCAGAAAATTGCAGAGGAAGGTAAACTTCCAGGCTCATTCTATGAGGCTACCATCACCCTAATACCAAAGCTTGACAAAGATGTCATAAAAAAAAGAAAACTACAGGCCAATATCACTGATGAACATAGATGCAAAAATCCTTAACAAAATTCTAGCAAACAAAATCCAACAACATTTTAAAAATATCATACATTATGATCAAGTGGACTCTATCCCAGAGATGCAAGGATTCTTCAATATTTGCAAATCAATCAATGGGATAGACCACATTAACAAATTGAAAAATAAAAACCATATGATTATCTCGATAGATGCAGAGAAGGCCTGTCACAAAATTCAATATCCATTTATGATAAAAACCCTTCAGAAAGCAGGCATAGAATGAACATACCTAAACATAATAAAAGCTATATATGATAAACCCAAACCAAACATTATCTTCAATGGTGAAAATTTGAAAGCATTTCCTCTAAAGTCAGGAACAAGACAAGGGAGCCCACTCTCTCCACGACTATTCAATATAGTTTTGGAAGTTTTAGCCATAGCAATCAGAACAGAAAAATAAATAAAAGGAATCCAAATTGGAAAAGAAGAAGTAAAACTCTCACTGTTTGCAAATGACATGATCCTCTACATAGAAAACCCTAAAGACTCCACCAGAAAATTACTAGAGCTAATCAAGGAATATAGTAACGTTGCAGGATATAAAATCAACACACAGAAATCCCTTGCATTCCTGTACACCAACAATGAGAAAACAGAAAAAGAAATTAAGAAAATAATTCCATTCACCATTGCAATGAAAAGAATAAAATACTTAGGAATAAATCTACCTAAAGAAACAAAAGACCTATGTATGGAAAACTATAAAACACTGAAAGAAATCAAAGATGACAAAAATAGATGGAGATATATACCATGTTCATGGATAGGAAGAATCAATATGGTGAAAATGAGTATACCACCCAAAGCAATCTATAGATTCAATGCAATCCCTACCAAACTACCGATGGTATTTTTCAGAGAACTAGAACTTAATAATTTCACAATTTGTATGGAAATACAAAAAAAACCTCGAATAGCCAAAGCAATCTTGAGAAAGAAGATTGCAGGAATCAACCTGCCTGACTTCAGGCTATACTACAAAGCTACAGTCATCAAGACAGTATGATACTAGCACAAAGACAGAAATATAAATCAATGGAACAAAACAGAAAGCCCATAGGTCAATCCACACACCTATGGACACCGTATATTTGACAAAGGAGGCAAGAGTACACAATGGAGGAAGATAATCTCTTTTAACAACTGGTGCTGGGAAAACTGGTCAACCACTTATAAAAGTTGAAACTAGGACACTTTCTAACACCATACCCCAACATAAAATGGATTAAAGATCTAAATGTAAGACCAGAAACTATAAAACTCCTAGAGGAAAACATAGGCAAAACACTCTCTGACATAAATCATAGAAAGATCCTCTAGGACCCACCTCCCAGGGTAATGGAAATAAAAGCAAAAATAAACAAATGGGACCTAATTAAACTTAAAACTTTTGCACAACGAAGGAAACTATAAGCAAGATAAAAAGACGGCCTTCAGAGTGGGAGAAAATAATTAGCAAATGAAGCAACTGACAAACAATTAATCTCAAAAACATATAAGCAGCTCGTATAGCTCAATTCCAGAAAAATAAACGACCCAATCAAAAAATGGTCCACTCCAGTACTCTTGCCTGGAAAATCTCATGGACTGAGAAGCCTGGTAGGCTACAGTCCATGGGGNCAAGATAAAAAGACGGCCTTCAGAGTGGGAGAAAATAATTAGCAAATGAAGCAACTGACAAACAATTAATCTCAAAAACATATAAGCAGCTCGTATAGCTCAATTCCAGAAAAATAAACGACCCAATCAAAAAATGGTCCACTCCAGTACTCTTGCCTGGAAAATCTCATGGACTGAGAAGCCTGGTAGGCTACAGTCCATGGGGTCGCAAAGAGTCAGACACGACTTCACTTTCACTTTCACTTTCCTGTTTTTCAAGCTCAGAATAGTGCCACTGTTGGTTTGTACTAGGATCTGGGGGGAACGANTGGCATGCTGCGATTCATGGGGTCGCAAAGAGTCGGACAGGACTGAGCGACTGAACTGAACTGAACTGAATAAGGGGTTAGCATCCAAAATATATGAAACTCATATAACTCAATGGGAAAAACCCAAACAATTCAATTAAAAATGGGCAGAAGATCTGAATAGACATTTTCTTCATTGAGTCACAAAGAGTCGGACACGACTGAGCAACTGAACTGAACTGAACTGAACTGAAACACAAACAAGTACATGAAAAGGTGCTCAGCATCACTAACCATTAGCAAAACAAATATCTAAACAATGGGGTATCACCTCACAAATGGCTATTATCAAAAAGGCAAGAATTAACAAGTGCTAGTGAGGATGTAGAAAAAAGGAAATCCTTATGCACTTTTAGTGGAAATATGAATTTGTGTAGCCACTATGGAGAACTGTATGGAGGATCCTAAACAATGAAAAATAGAACTACCATATGATCTATACATCCCTCTTCTGGTTATATTTCCAAAGGAAGTGAAAACAGCCTCTTGAAGACATATCTGCATTTCCATGTTCTTTGCAGCATTATTCACAATAGCCAAGAGGAGGAAACAACCCAAGAGTCTGTCAACAGATGAATGGATAATAGAATGTTATTTAGCCATGAGAAAGAAGGAAATTCTGCCATTTTTTAGTAAGATGGATGGACACATGAAGGCTTTATGTTAAGTGAAATAAGTCAGACAGAGAAAGACCAATACTATACAATATCGCTTATATGTGGAATCTTTAGAAAACAAACTCACAGAAACAGAGTAGAATGGTGTTGCCAGGTGTTAGTGGGTAGGAGAAATAGGGAGACTTGGTCAAAAGGTACAAACTTCTAGTTAAAAGACAAATCAGTTTTAAAGATCTAATGTACTGCTGCATGATTATTATAGTTCATAATACTGTATTATATACTTGAAACTTGCTAAGAGAGTAGATCTTAAATGTTCTCACCACAAAAGTAGTTATGTGACTTTATGGAAGTGATAGTTAAGGCTGCAGCGGTAACTGCTTTGCAATATATAAGTATACAAAATCAACACATACTCCTTAAACTAACACACTGTCATAATGTCAATTTTATCTGGAAATCTGAAAAAATATTTTTGGATGCATTCATCCAGTTATTAAAATTTATAACAGATAACTCTGATATATGGATCCCTTGTAGACTTATTTCTATTATCTGCTTTTTCTCTTGATCTTGTTTTTGTGTGCCTGTTAATATTTATTTGAATACTAGTCCCTTGGACTGCAAGGAGATCCAACCAGTCCATTCTGAAGGAGATCAGCCCTGGGATTTCTTTGGAAGGAATGATGCTAAAGCTGAAAGTCCAGTACTTTGGCCACCTCATGCAAAGGGTTGACTGATTGGAAAAGACTGATGCTGGGAGGGACTGGGGGCAGGAGGAGAAGGGGACGACAGAGGATGAGATGGCTGGATGGCGTCACTGACTGGATGGACGTGAGTCTGAGTGAACTCTGGGAGTTGGTGATGGACAGGGAGGCCTGGCGTGCTGTGATTCATGGGGTCACAAAGAGTTGGACACCACTGAGTGACTGAACTGAACTGAACTGAGGCCTTATAAATGAAACATAGTAGTGGCTCTGCTGCTGCTGCTAAGTCGCTTCAGTTGTGTCCGACTCTGTGCGACCCCATAGACAGCAGCCCACCAGGCTCCCCCATCCCTGGGATTCTCCAGGCAAGAACACTGGAGTGGGTTGCCATTTCCTTCTCCAATGCATGAAAGTGAAAAGTGAAAGGGAAGTCGCTCAGTCGTGGCTCTAGATGGTATCATTTTCCTTCTGAAAATATTTACTGTCTCCTTCAGCAGTGATATGGAAGAAGAACAGGTCTCTTCAATTTTGTTAGAGACTGAGGGGTCATCAGTCTCAGCTCCATCCTTTGTAAGGATTAGTCTGCCACTGATACACTCCCTCTTTTAAGCTATAACCTTTCTAACCAATACCCTGGGGTGTTTATCAAAGTTTGTCTTCCTATGTGGGTTGTGAAGGCCAAATTTTATTTCCCTAGCATTCCAATCTTTTATAAATTATATTTCAGATCCTTTCTGCTTGATTTCTTTGTCTTTAGAAATCTTAAGCCTGTGCTACTTAAGAATAGAGAGGCACCTTGAAGGAGCAGGAAGAAATACAGTGCTTTCTGAAAGTATCCGTCTGCTTTCTGGGACCTCTCATTCTGTGTGGGCAAGTTAAAACTCCAACTTTTAAATTCGCAGTCCCGTGGTATTGCTGAAATTCTCTTGGCTGCTCCAAACATGGCAATCATCCTTGGCCCAGCACCTCAGCCTGCCTCTTAACCCCATCTGCTGAGCCTGAAAGGCCCAGCGACAGTCATGGCAGGACATGGGCTCAGTGCAGAGAGCTCTCTTCACTTGGGTACCTCGGGCACAGAGGACCTTCTTCATCTCATGCCCTAAACAGACTTCCTGTCTTGTTCTGGTCTTTGGACATGCTTTATTTATAGTTTCCCTTGGTGAGAGTGTTGGTCTGCTCTGAGCTGCCTGTCACAGCCAGAAGCAGGAGTCCTCCAGAACCTGTATTTTGGTCAACATTTGCCTGACCCAAAAATCCTTAATGTTTCTACTCTAGCAGAAAGCAGTATATCTAGTTTTCATGCCAATATGCCCACAAATAATAAAAAATGTGTTGATAAGAGATATATGCATACAAACACACAAACTCTTACTTAATATAAATTATACCAGGGTTTCCTGCTTTTACTGAAGTCACCAGAAAACAGTTGCTCTGAATTCATTTGCGGTAGTAGTCTAAGTCCCAATTTAAATACAAATAGGAAAATAAATCACGGCCAAGGGAGTTTGACTTTTTCTATGTCCTAGGTGGCAACCAGCTTTCACAGACATGCAGAGAACCACAGACCCCTGAGTTCCAATAACAGTTACTGGGGCTCTGCCCAGTCGTTCAGAATGGCTATGAGTAGGTCCTGATCATACGCTTTTCCCAACATCTTACGACTACGGACTCTTCCCTCCTGGGGACTTTGGTCTGCCTCTGACAAAACCCTCTGCTGCCTCTCCCCTAGCCTGGCCTACCCGCCTACTGTGCCAGGAGTACCATGTGGATTTTTTCTAAGGCTTGCTTGGACCCACATGGGCTTGGGATCCCCTGTTATCCTCCCTTTCACCAGCCTCTTATCTGGGCTCTCCCTTCAGCCATGTTTTTTGGGGCTCTTGAACTCTCTCAAGGTCTTATGTACCTCCTCTCTGTATTGCTGGATCCTCAGTGAAAACACTCCTCCCTCCCTTCCATCTTCCCTGGCCTCTCACAGTTGAAGACACCACCTCCAGGAGGCCTTCCTGGATTCCTGGTGTGGTGAACTGGAGATGCCTGCAGCTGAGTACTCACAGCTGCCCTTGGCCGTGGTGCTTCCCACCCAGGCTGCTATTTTACATTCTGTTCTGTTTATGTCTCACCTTGCTTTCTTGCATTATCTTCCTTGCCCCCGCCCAGGGAGTGTACCTTACTGCCGGATGGTGATGCTGAAGTCAGCCTATTTCCAGCTCGGAGGAGGCAACACCAGTAGAACCAAACGGGACAAGAGACCCTGTTTTAGGAGATGGGCCATGGGCACCAGCAGGATTTCAGTGGACTGTAGAAGGGGAAGGGGATGAGGCATTGATTTTGGACCCACAGCCTGAGCAAATATGGGATGGCAGTTATGAACCCAGTGGGCATACCAGCCTGGCTAGAACATTGCCTCCCCTGCTCTGTGCTCAGAGGGGAAACAGATGCAGAGAGGGGAATCCAGAACCTCAACATTAGAGTCAGGATTTGAGCCCAGGGTCTGGGCTGCCCATCCGTAGCTCTGGTCTCAGACCTGCTTCCTTTCAGTCCTGGGAGCCAACCTGCAGACCAGGGTCCTAGGTCTGGGTGTAGCCTCCCATTCAGTCTCCAGCGAGAGCCTGAACCAAAACTGAGAGGCTGGGGGATCAGTGGGAAGGGGCACAGGGTTGAGGGGAAAGGGCAGAGCTGTGGCTCAGGGTCACAGGATTTCCATTTAACCCAGCAGCCTTGAGGGCTGAGAAGGAAAGGGATCTGGAGGAAGGTGGAAGGGGACGAGGCAAATCCTTTGGCAGGCAGAGCTGGTAAAGTTAACCGTTGGCAGCACCTGTGATGCTCTGGCAGCTTGGGTGTTCCCAGGTGAGGTCTGCTACTGATGTGACTTGGAGCCTGTTTTCGGGCGGCGGGGGGTGTGTTCTGCTAGTCCCTGCTCTTGCTGAGGCCTCCAACTGGCCTCTTACCTCCTCTCTTCCACACCTATGGTCCAAAGATCCTGGCCAGCTACAGACCGTGGGGTCGCAAAGAGTCGGACATGACTGAGCAACTAACACTTGCACTTCATGTGTTCCACACCCAGACACAGGAACGTCTCAAGGGGCCCAGGCCATTGCTGCCCTCAACTCTGGTGTTGATATCAGGAGAGGCGAGTGTGGCCCTGTGGAGTTACCACTTCTGAGGCAAGGAGAGAGATCTTTCTGAAAGGGAAGGGTGCTGGGCTGGCGGGAAGAGGTTGAGGACATGGGACGGTCCTTTTGGGCCCATGTGGGGAGGATCATAGTGACGGCTGCATTCATGCAGGGTTGAGCAGGAAGTGGATGGCACAGTGCATCAGAGTATGAGGAGGATGTTTTAATAAAAGACATTTACAAAGCATGGATGTAGAGAAACCTCAAGAGAGAATGCAGTTTCCTGGGCCTCAGAACTTCAGAGTTGTTACCACCCCAGGTTGGGGGGGGGGTGGGAGAGGGAGAGTTACCAGAACCCAGAGGTAAGAGAGCTTCCTGACAGCAGCTGGGACCTTTGTTCAGTTAAAGGTGACAAGTGGCCAGCTGGGTCCCTGCCAAGAGAGGAGAAGCAGGCCTGCTTCTGCCTCTGACCTCCAGCTGGCCAAACCCACCCAGAAGCAGAGGGCCAGGGGGATTGTTGGCAGTCTGTGCAGTCAGGCAGCAGGGCGGTGAAGGGTAGAGGTNTCAGTTAAAGGTGACAAGTGGCCAGCTGGGTCCCTGCCAAGAGAGGAGAAGCAGGCCTGCTTCTGCCTCTGACCTCCAGCTGGCCAAACCCACCCAGAAGCAGAGGGCCAGGGGGATTGTTGGCAGTCTGTGCAGTCAGGCAGCAGGGCGGTGAAGGGTAGAGGTGGGTGGTGCAGAGGGATGATAACAGCTATGGGCAGGGAGCACTTTGTGGGTCAGTTGGAGATTGACGGCTTTGCTCCTGATCTTTCCCGGGCGCCTGGCCCTGGATGGGTCTGCTCACACTGGGGGCTGATGGTGGCTCTCCTGAGTCCCAGCCCTTGATCCTACACTCCTTTGAAAACCAGGCCCAGGGAACCAGACTTGGGGCCTCTAGACTTGCTACCCCTAGGCAGACACAGCTTTCTCTACTTGGGGATCCTAGATATCCCAGGACCTTTTTTGCTTCCTCCTCCTCCTTCTTTTTCTTCTTCTTGAGCCAGAAAATGTAACATCTGGGCCGGGAAACAGGATGGAGATGGGTCAGTCAAGCTGTAGGCATGTCTTCCTTGGGGACATGGGGCTTGGAGCAGGCACTCACCCACCTCCAGCTAGGGTCACCAGGGGCAGAGCGATGCTGATGCCCACAGCCCACCTGAAGTTCTTCCCAGTCCATGCTGTGGGGAGAGGGGGAAATGGAGAGCCAGTAATTAGGGAGCAGACAGGGCCGTCTCGGCCCCAAGAGAAGACTGCATTTTTCCTTCTTTTATTCACCCACTCAGTCATCTGTTAGTAGACACTGAGCACCTACTGTATGCCCACCTACATCTAGAGATGAGTGAAACAGGGTCCCTGATCTCTAGGAGGGAGAGAAAACAGAGTCTGCTGTGGTGTCCCAGGGGAGCAGAGCAGGGCAGGGCACGGGCTGAACGATCACTGGGAGGGTTTATGAGCTCCGGGTCAACTAGCTTGGAGCTGGTCATGAAAAGCTTCTTAGGAAACAGGAATTGTGAGCTGGACTTTGAAAGACTAGTAGTTCAGTTCAGATGGTTAAGGAGCCAAACTGTGTTCCAGGCAGAGGACACTGAGTGTTCAAGGTCAGAAGCATGAAGCTGTCTGTCCAGCATGTCAGCAGCTCTGTGTGTCTGGGAAGATAGGGGAGGGTACTGGTGAGCAGGGCCTCCCCAGGTGGGTGTGCTTTATCTGAGGGCCACTGGGAGCCACTGAAAGTTATAACAGGGAGTGTCAGAGGTAGATTGGCTCCTTCAGAAAGAGAGTTCTTTAACTGCTGAGTGAGAGGTGACCAGGAGAGTCAGAGAGGCCAGTTAGGACATTCTGCCACAATCCAGGTAAGAGGTGAGGCTGTCTGAGAAGAGGAGATTGGAAGGATCATATGGTAACACATTGAAAAATTCTTTAGCAAGACCTGGTGACTACATCCTCTGAGTAAGGGAGGGAAACTCCTAGTTTAGGAGGTTGAGGACTTGAGTGAGATGTTTGCTGAGAGGAGGCTTGAAGGAAGAGTAGATTTGGGGGCGTTGAAATGGGTTTGGACATGTACCCAGGCATGCTGACTTTAGGGACCTGACAGACCCCCTGAGAACATGTCCTAGAGGCAAATGGCTCTATGGCTCTGAAGCTGGACATGTGGAATCCAGACATCCTGGGAGGTGCTACCTTCCCCAGGGAGGACGGGGAGCACAAAGGGATCAGGGGTAGACGGAGGAAGAAGACATTCCAGACAAAGACAATGGACCTGGAGTGAAGGCAGGGAGGCTAGAGGGCAAGATGGTTGGTTCTCCACTGACCTGGGCAGAGAGCGGGGTCTTGGCAGGTAAGGAAGTGTTTCTGGCACGTGGTACAACTGATTACCTCCAATGTGGAGTGGATGTCTGTGAGAGAGAATGGGTAGGAGCCTTAGAGAGGGTCAGGTGACCCTCGCCCCTCATCCAGACCTGGTCCCCAGAATACTCACCACAGGACTCATTGCAGGCTGCCCAGGAGGGTGAAATGGTAGAGAGACTGAGATGCTGGGGAGGCAGAAAAAGCTGGAAAGGTCTGGGGTGTGAGCAGGAATCATAGCTGGGAGAAAGTGTGGTTAGGTAGCCCAGGCAAGGGCAGGGGAAGGGCCCAAAGAGGGCTGCAAATTGGACTCTGCCTCACCAGGTCTTTGGGAAACAAAGGGCTGGGTGATGAGCAGGGACCAGCCCCATCTCTCACCCTTGTCCTTCAGACTCTCAGATACATCCTCCAGCTTCTTGGAAAATTGCTGCTTCAGGACACGAACCTCTTCCAAAAGTGATGGCTTATCTGGGTGGAGCAAGAGGGAAGGGGTGCTTTCGTGGTCTGTTCCATAGGTGGAGTCAATGACCTAACTTTCTCAAGATTAGGAATTCAAACCAGTTTTTTTTTTCAGACAGAGCACACAGATAGATACTGTGTCCAACCCCACCCTTCACAACATTGCCCTACCACATGCCAGCGGTCTTCAGAGAATGCCTTGGAGGATCAGGTTTTGTTAACCCAAGCCCTGGGGCCCTAGGATGCTAGGCTTCCTCACCATCTCGAAGCTTCTTAATGGCTTTATCTATGTGAGAGAATAATGTTCCTGCTGCTTCCTCCAAATGGTCTTGACCTGAGAATGGGGTTTGGGACAAAGTCAGGGGATTAAGACCCCAGGCCAGGTAAAGGGATCAGCCCTGATCCCTGGGTCTCCTGGCTGTGCCTCACCAAGGTACGAGTTTTCAGGGGAAGAATGATTGTCCATGAATAGGGAATGGAGGCTTTGGGAGAGCTCTGCGGGTGGCCCTGGAGTGCCCCAAAGAATCTGCAGGTCATAATCTATCAGTGCAGGCAGCTCTTGCCAGCATTGGAGGCAGTTCTTCCCATTGGTGGTGGGCAGGAGACAGCTGAGCAGGAGAAGCAGCATCTTCTGGGGTTTTCCGCTGGTGCTCTTACTACCTTGCCTGGCAGTTCCACATGGAATGCTGGAACCCTGTCCCCCTGGAAACAACATTCTTTTTACAGGACAAAAGTAAATTCCACAGGGTAAGGTGAAAGCCAGTTATGGTGTTACTGAGCCCAAGCTTGTTCTGCTGGCTGCACGAGATAACTTTATTCAGAAAGCTGGTTGACTGAGAAGCTGGCAAACTAGTGTTTCAAAATAACCATCTTGTTGGGGTCTGGGTGCCAGGTTCTTTTATGGATCAGAGATGGGGGGAGGTGAGGAAAGAAAGTAAAATCTTACAGGTATCTCCTCGAATGGCCAACCTCAGGCAGGGCGTTGTGTTAATTTCTTCCTGCCTGCCATCCACAGGCAGACAGGGTTCTGAACAAAGGCACTCCAGCTTACCCGTCGGACAGAGGGGCGGGATTCTCTGAGGCAAGCCGTTATGTATGACTCTAATAACCAAAGTGGCCAAAGAAACAGATCTAGCACAGAAGAGTCAAAATTGACTCTTTGCTTTTACACTGGCACAAACCAGGGCTTTGGCATCAAACCAAAGTGAGAACCCTGATATCCTCCTTTGAAGATGGAGTCACTGATCATCATTGGCGATGGTTCTTGTGAGGATGAGAGAGATGGCTGTGCCGCCTTGTGATCTGTCCTCAGCTCCCTTGGTGGCATTTACCATATATGGAATAGTTCAACAAGCTGAAATTTGCAGGGCCAGGAGACAGCAGCATAGAGAGAGGGGTGGTTGTTCAAAGAGTCTGAATCACTTCGCCACATAGAAGTGGTGAACCATGTGGGAAGCTTGAGGAACACATGTCTTTTCCATGGCACTTATAAACTGGCTACTGTTTTCATGCCTGATCAAAACAGAGGGTCTTCAGTAGCTATTCTGATCACAGAGTAGACACTGTCAGCAGAGTGTAGATAGGGAGTGCATAAAAGTACAGAGAGAGAAGCCATCTCTGAGACAGCAGTTTTTTTTTTTTTTTTTTTTGTGCAGTGGGCATTGAAGAGATGCAAAATTCCTTAAACTCTAACAAAGAGAAAGCCAGTGGCATCCTTGACACTCCTCAGCTGATAAGCTTTTCCTATTCCACATCGTGCCTCCAACCAATTTGTGTTCCTCAAGCTGAACTATGGACAGCTGAAAGCCACCAGGCATTTAAGGAGGGCTTTAAGTGTGAACAAGAAACAAAACAATGTCAAAAATTCAAACAAAAGCAAACAAAAACCACACGAAAAAAGAGTACAAAGGACATGGTGGGAAGCAGAAGAAAACTTAGAAACTCACCCTAACTAAATAGACAAACTATTGCTTTCCACAAAATGAACGAGCTATATGTAGAAAAAAAAATAGTCTGAAAATAAAGTGTTATTGGAGATTAAAAATATAAAACCAAGAATTAAAAAATTACATAGATTCAGAAGTCTCCTAGCCAGAAGTACAAAAATAATAGAGATGAGAAATAGGAAAAGATAAAATTAGATAATCCATGAAGTCCAGGGCTAACATCTAGCTAATATAAATTTCAGAAAATAAGAACAGAGAAAATGGAGGGGAGAAAGTTATTTGCAATGAAAGTTGGGTGGGAGGGATAAACATGTACAGACTACCATATATAAAATAGATAACCAACAAGTACTTTCTGTGTTATACAGGGAACTCTACTCAGTATTCTGCAACAACCAGTATGATAAAGGAATCTGAAAAAGAATGGAGATATTTATATACATATATCTGAATCACTTTGCTGTACACCTGAAACTAACATCATATTGTAAACTGACTATACTTCCATATAAAATAATAATTAAAAAAAAGAATTGGGTGGGAAGTCTACACAGGGAGTTCTATCCTGTAGGGAGAGGGATGTAGAGGGTGGGCATCAAAGTTTTCTAGAAGAAATAGCAGCTGAATTGGTCAGTTCAGACTGCAGTAGTCAGATGGACTCAGATGAGAGGGTGATTCTGAATACTGCAGACCTATTGCTTTTCTGTTGGCTTTGGATATTTTGGGAGTTAGGAGATTGCCTGCTTTTCTCTACTTAGGCAATGTTTCTGAAAAGGAAAGCCCTTATTCTCTAGAACCAAGGATAGGAAAAGCAGGTACTCCTTTCTCTTATACCCTGGGTAGGGCTCAAAGCTGTGCAAACATGCAAGCCACCTGCTTACAATATTTATTATACCTCTGAGTTTACCACATCCAGCTTGCATGTGAGGGAGGAGAGAATAGGGAACTGACAGAAATGATAAAGGCAGGAAATTTTAGAACTGAAAGACATGAATTTCCAGATTGAGAGGGCCCACTGAGAAGGCATCCAGTGCTTAGGAATAGGGGAAACTACATCAGGAGAAAAGGGAACCCTCCTATATTGTGAGTGGGAATGTAAATTGTTCAGCTCCCTCTGGTCATTGTGTTCCTTACCTGGTCTTCTTTACTCTTTTCTGCTTTTCCTTGGCAGAACTGTCTTTTTTAAAATCAGAAATGTTAAGGTTCAAGACTCAGACTTGTGTTTTGGGGGTGAAATGATCAGGGTAGGTCCTTAGAGTGCTTTGGTATCAGACCATCAGGAAACCCTCACATAAGTCAGAATATTCTACAAGATGCAGTCACACCTGGCAGAATTCTACTCTGAGGTTTGGGCTAAAGCCCCTGAGTGTGCTAGAGTCTTCCCTTTTCCTTGGTTTATGCTCTTCCTTTGGGAAACTTTCAAGAAGGGAAAGATTCAGGTGTCAATTTGTTCCTGACACAATGCCATCTCCATTCACCTCCACATTCTTAGCTTCAATCTGTGAAAGTGTGCTTTAAATCCTTTGAACATAGAATCATAGAGACTGTGGGTTGGGGGAGATTTTAATACAACCCATGATTATAGCCTGTTTTCTAGGTTCCACTAATTTAGCTTGATTCCTCCCCTAGTTTCCCATTTAATTCAATTGTACATTGTGTACTTGGAATAAATTAGGAGTCTAAATAACATATGCAGTCCTTTTCATTTCTAGGCATCTTGGATGTTAGAACTTTCTTCCGTATGTTGAGAGACCATCCATCTTGTGCTTCTGGTCATTTGGGCATGTCTAATACCTCTGACACAAGACAGCTCATTGAGTGTTTGAAGATAGAAATTAAGCTTCTTCTTCTGAGATCAAAACTTTTCTCCAGCCCATGAGCTCCTTGATCCTATTTTATTTATTTTATTTTTTTTTAATTTTTATTTTTTAGTTTGTTTTGCTTTACAATACTGTACTCATTTTGCCATACATTGACATAAATCAGCCATAAGTGTACCTGAGTTCCCAATCCGGACCCGCTCCCTTCCCCCTCCCTCCCCACACCATCCCTCCAGATCATCCCCACNCTTAAAACAGAAAACTAAGCATAGTCTTGGACATTCCCTTTTTCTTTAGACCCTGTGTACCTGTCCTAATTCTGTTTCTATCATTCCGTCTGCCCTGAAGGTGAAAGTGCTAGTTACTCAGTCATGTCCGACTCTTCGACCCGCCAGGCTCCTCTATCACAACCCTATTCAAAGTTCCTATCTTGTCTCTCTTGAACTTTTGTAAAGGCTACTTTATCGATCTATTCTTTTCGCTCAGAAGCTCTCCTACTGGATGTGAATGATTTATTTTCATCCCCCAGCACTCAGAGTCCTTCTCTGGCCAAACTGTCTAAGTTATCCTGTTGGAATCCTCCTATCTCATCACTCCATTTGTTTGCTTTAAAGTGATTATCACAGACTGTGATTCTGGTGGACTTTCCTTTGATGCCAAAGTTCACATTGCCTTTCCTTACTGTACGTTCACACTGCTTCTCTCAGTGAATTTGGGCTGGCCTTTGACTTAACTTGATAAAGAGAAAGTAGCAGAGGGAAAACAGTGGTAGTTTTTTTTTGTTTTTTTTTTTTAATAACTACCAGAAATACCTCCCAGCTGTTTACACACATTCTCTTCCTCCCATCAAGAATGGAGTCTTCTATTCTCCTTTCTCTTGATCTGAGCTGGACTTATGACTCATTTTAAGCTGCAAAATATATGTAAATGACCAAGCCAGTTAAAGAGCCAACCCATAGGAAGCCTGAGCGCTTCTGCACTCAGTATTTTGATGCTCTGGAACTCTATGTAAGAGTTCAGCTGCTTTGAGGGGAATGAGGGCCATCCAGATGCCAGCTCCTCCGGAAGTCCAGCTGAGGGAATGGACATGTGTGTGTGTTTGTGTATGTGTGTATGTTTATTTGTTGCTCAGTTGTGTCCAACTCTTTGTGACCACATGGGAATTCTCTGGGCAAGAATCCTGGAGTGGGTTGTCATTTCCTTCTCCAGAGGATCTTCCTGACCCAAGGATCAAACCCGGGTCTTCTGCATTACAGGCAGATTCTCTGTCATCTGAGCCACAGATTTCAGCTCTAATGGACATGTAAGTGATACTTTTTCAGAAATTCTTACCACTAGGGTTCTCAGCTAAACACAGTCGCATACTTGACTCCAGTGAAACCACATGGAGCAGAAGACTTAACCCAGCTGAGCTCAGTCAAACATAAATATTGATTTGTTATTCTTTGTATTGAATGCATACATCCTATGCACTTTGTATATGTGCAATTTTTCACAATTAAATGAAAAAGTAAAAACTTCCTAGAACCAAAAAATGATATCAGTTGTCAGATTGGAAAGGTACCATAATGCTGATCAGGATAAATGAAAACTGTGTACACACAGGCACATCATCATCACACGTAAAATCATGTGCACACAGGCACATCGCCATCACACGTAAATCATGTGCACACAGGCACATCGCCATCACATGTAAGAGACAGCTAATTCAACAACCACTGAGGGGTGGAGCAGATCCATGTAGGAGTCCATGTACTGCTCCAGCAGGCAACGTATGAACATGCACATCAGTAGCAAAATGTTGTTGTTCAGTTGTTAAGTCGTGTTCGACTCTTTGCATCCCCGTGAACTGCAGCCCAGCAGGCTTCCTGTCCTTCACTATCTCCCTGAGTTTGCTCAAACTCATGTCCATGCGCTGGTGCTGCTGTCTAACCATCTCACCCTCTGCTGCCCCCGGTTCCTTTCACCTTCAGTCTTCCCCAGCATCAAGGCCTTTTCCAACAAGTCAGCTCTTTGCACCAGCTGACCATTATATTGGAACCTCAATGCTTACTACCAAATATTTAACCCCTTACAGTTTTTTCCAGCCTTACTGCTCAGAGATAATTAAGGTCTTTCAGATTTAATATTTCTTTTAAGTTTAAACATTATCCTAAATGGAGAAAAATTGAAAGCATTTCCCCTAAAGTCAGGAACAAGACAAGGGTGCCCACTTTCACCGCTACTATTCAACATAGTTCTGGAAGTTTTAGCCACAGCAATCAGAGCAGAAAAAGAAATAAAAGGAATCCAGATTGGAAAAGAAGAAGTAAAACTCACTGTTTGCAGATGACATGATCCTCTACATAGAAAACTCTAAAGACTCCACCAGAAAATTACTAGAGCTAATCAATGAATATAGTAAAGTTGCAGGATATAAAATCAACACACAGAAATCCCTTGCATTCCTATACACTAATAATGAGAAAGTAGAAAAAGAAATTAAGGAATCAATTCCATTTACCATTGCAACAAAAAGAATAAAATACTTAGGAATATACCTACCTAAAGAAACTAAAGACCTATATATAGAAAATTATAAAACACTGATGAAAGAAATCAAAGAAGACACTAATAGATGGAGAAATATACCATGTTCATGGATTGGAAGAATCAATANGAATCCAGATTGGAAAAGAAGAAGTAAAACTCCTTGATCCTATTTTAGAATCTGGTTTCTTGCCTTCCCCCATTCTGATCCATTTGAAACATCTCCGTTTGCCTTTGCAGGACAGAATGTGAAACTGAATATTCTTTGACCTTGGCAAGATCAAAGTATGTATCCTTCTACTTTACCTACTGGTACAAATTTCCCTGCATGCTTTTTATATTGCATACAATTGGCCCAAAATTCAGTGGCCTAAAACTGCAGTCATCTATCATCTCGTGGTAGAAGTTCAGACTTGATTGAACCAGGTTCTCTACTTAGGGACTTGTTGTTGTGGAGCTCAATTGCCCAGTCATGTCTGACTCTTTGTGACTCTGTGGAATGCAGCACACCAGGCCTCCCTGTCCCTCATCATCTCTCGAAGTTTGCCCAAGTTCATGTCTATGGCATCAGTGATCCCATCCAGCCATCTCATCCTCTGATGCACTCTTCCTCTGCCTTCAATCTTTCCCAGCATCAGGGACTTTTCCATTGAGTCAGCTGTTAGCATCAGATGACCAAAATACTGGAGTTTCAGTTTCAGCATCAGTCCTTCTAATGAGTATTCAAGGTTGATTTCTCTTAAGATTGACTGGTTTCACTCCTTGCTGTGCAAGGGACATGCAGGAGTCTTCTCCACTACCACAGGTCAAAGGGACCAACTGTTCAGCGCTCTGCCTTCTTTATGGTCCAGCTCTCACAACTATGTGACCACTGGGAAGACCATAGCCTTGAATACGCAGACCTTTGTTGGCAGAGTGATGGATGTCTCTGCTTTTCAACACACTGTCTAGGCTTGTCATAGCTTTCTTGCCATGAAGCAAACATCTTCTAATTTCATGGCTAGTCACCATCTGCAGTGAATTTAGAGCCCAAGAAGAGGAAATCTGTCACTATTTCCACCTTTTCCTCCTCTACTTGTCATGAAGTAATGGGGCCGGATATCATGATCTTAGACTTTTTATTATTTAGTTTTAAGTGACTCTTTCAATCTCTTCCTTCACCCTCATCAAGAGGCTCTTTAGTTTCTCTTCACTTTGTGCTATTATAGAGGTACCATTTACATATCAGAAATTGTTGGTGTTTCTCCCATCTATCTTGATTCCAGCTTGTAACTCATCCAGCCCAGCATTTCTCATGATGTGCTCACCACATAGATTAAACAAACAGGGTGACAGCATACAACCCTGTCAGACTCCTTTCTCAATCTTGCATGAAACAGTTGTTCAATCACTGAATTTCAGTTCAGCCACTCAATCATGTCTGATCCTTTGCGACCCCATGGACTACAGCACACCAGGCTTCCCTGCCCATCACTAACTCTTGGAGCTTGCTCAAACTCATGTTCNGCATACAACCCTGTCAGACTCCTTTCTCAATCTTGCATGAAACAGTTGTTCAATCACTGAATTTCAGTTCAGCCACTCAATCATGTCTGATCCTTTGCGACCCCATGGACTACAGCACACCAGGCTTCCCTGCCCATCACTAACTCTTGGAGCTTGCTCAAACTCATGTTCATCAAGTCAGTGATGCCATCCAACTATCTCATCCTCTGTCATCCCCTTCTCCTCCCACCTTCAATCTTTCCCAGCATCAGGGTCTTTTCAAATGAGTCAGCTCTTTGCATCAGCTGGCCAAAGTATTGGAATTTCAGCTTCAGCATCAGTCCTTCCAATGAATATTCAGGACTTATTTCCTTTAGGATGTACTGGTTGGGTCCCCTTGCAGTCCAAGGGACTCTCAAGAGTCTTCTCCAACACCACAGTTCAAAAGCATCAGTTCTTCAGCACTCAGCTTTCCTTATAGTCTAACTCTTACACCCACACATGATTACTGGAAAAGCCATAGCTTTGACTAGATGAACTTTTGTTGGCAAAGTAATGTCTCTGCTTTCTAATATGTTGTCTAGGTTGGTTATAGCCTTTTTTCCAAGGAGCAAGTGTCTTTTAATTTCATGGCTACAGTCACCATCTGCAATGATTTTGGAGACCCTCAAAATAAAGTCTCTCACTGTTTCCATTGTTTCCCATCTATTTTCAATGAAGTGATGGGACCAGATGCCATGATCTTCATTTTTTTAATGTTGAGTTTTAAGCCAACTTTTTCACTCTCCTCTTTCACCTTCATCAAGAGGCTTTTTAATTCTTCACTTTCTGCCATAAGGGTGATGTCATATGCATATCTGAGGTTATTGATATTTCTCCCAGCAATCTTGATTCCAGTTTGTGCTTCATCCAGCCTGGCATTTCACATGATGTACATTGCATATAAATTAAATAAGCATGGTGACAATATACAGCCTTGATGTATTCCTTTCCCAATTTGGAACCAGTCTGTTGTTCCATGTCCATTTCTAACTGTTGCTTCTTGACCTGCATACAGGTTTCTCAGGAGGCAGGTCAGGTGGTCTGGTATTCCCATCTCTTGAAGAATTTTCCACACTTTGTTGTGATCCACACAGTCAAAGGCTTTGGTGTAGTCAATAAAGCAGAAATAGATGTTTTACTGGAACTCTCTTGGTTCTTCAATGGTCCAGTGGATGTTGGCAATTTTATCTTTTGTTCCTCTGCCTTTTTAAAATGCAGCTTGAATGTCTGGAAGTTCCTGGTTCGTGTACTGTTGAAGCCTGGCTTGGAGAATTTTGAGCTTTACTTTGTTAGCGTGTGAGATGAGTGCAATTGTGTGATACTTTGAACATTGTATTGCATTGCCTTTCTTAGGGATTAGAATGAAAATCAACCTTCTCTAGTCCTGTGGCCACTGCTGAGTATTCCAAATTATCTAGCATATTGAATGCAGCACTTTCACAGCATCATCTTTCAGGATTTGAAATAGCTCAACTGAAATTCCATCACCTCCAATAGCTTTGTTCATAGTGATGCTTCCTAAGGCCTACTTGACTTCACATTCTAGGATGTATGGCTTTAGGTGAGGGATCACTTCATCATGGTTATCTGGGTCATGAAGATCCTTTGTGTATAGTTCTGTGTATTCTTGCCACCTCTTCTTAATATCTTCTGCTTATGTTAGGTCCATACAATTTCTGTCCTTTATTGTGCCCATCCTTGCATGAAATGTTCCTTTGGTATCTCTAATTTTCTTGAAGAGATCTCTAGACTTTCCCATTCTATTGTTTTCCTCTATTTCTTTGCATTGATCACTGAGGAAGGCTTTGTAATCTCTCCTTGCTATTTTCATTCAAATGGGTATATCTTTCTTTTTCTCCTTTGCCTTTAGCTTCTCTTCTTATCTCAGACTTTTGTAAGGCCTTCTCAGACAACAATTTTGCCTGTTCTAGCAAGAAAATCCAACCAGTCCATTCTGAAGGAGATCAACCCTGGGATTTCTTTGGAAGGAATGATGCTAAAGCTGAAACTCCAGTACTTTGGTCACCTCATGCGAAGAGTTGACTCATTGGAAAAGACTCTGATGGTGGGAGGGATTGGGGGCAGGAGGAGAAGGGGACGACAAGGGATGAAATGGCTGGATGGCATCACTGACTCGATGGACATAAGTCTGAGTGAACTCCGGGATTTGGTGATGGACAGGGAGGCCTGGTGTGCTGTGATTCATGGGGTCGAAAAGAGTCGGACACGACTGAGTGACTGAAATGAACTGAACTGAACTGATACAGGGTTCTAACTTGTTTCTTGACTCACCTACAAGTTTCTCAGGAGACAGGTAAGATAGCCTGGTGGTATAATCTCTTTAAGAACTTTTCACAGATTGTTATGATTCACCCAGTCAAAGGTTTTGGTGTAGTAGATGAAACAGAGGTAGATATTTTTCTGAAATTCCCTAGCTTTCTCTATGATCCAGAAAATGTTGGCAGTTTGATCTCTGGTTCCTCTTTCTTTTCTCAACCCAGCTTGGATGTCTCAAAGGTCTTGGTTTGCATAATGCTGGAGCCTAGTATGCCAGATTTTAAGCATGCCTTTACTAGCATGAGAGATGAATGCAACTGTTTGGTTGTTAGCACATTCTTTAGTACTACCGTTCTTGGGAATTGAGATGAGTATTGACCTTTTCCAGTCCTGTGGCCACTTCTGGGTCCTCCAGATATGCTGACATACTGAATGCAACACCATGACTTAGGGTCTTACAAGGCTGAAACCATGTTGGTGTATATCATTACCTATCACAGGGGTAAAATCCTCCGTATTCACAGTACTGCATCCTGCTCAAGTAGGGAGGGTTATATTGGGTGGGGACACCAGGGGATGGAAATCTTGGAAACTGTCTCAGAATTCTTTCTACTGAAACTGAGCAGGATCCTGTGGGGCTCCTGGGCATGGATGTTTTTCTGTATTCCCTGTTTCTGACTTGTAGGGAATACTCCAGCCTTTATAACCTTCCCTAGGTCTCAAAGGGCAGATTCAAACAGTTGGCTAATCAGGGAAAGGGAGTAATGCGGAGACAGGGAGGAACATTCAAGAAACAGTAGTGAGGCCTTGGCGCAGTCATAGTATCCTCTCACAGAACAATATCTTTGAGCTCTTGGTAGAATGAGAAGAATTGCTTTTAAAGTCAAACCTCATATGTACTAGAGATGCTTAAAGGACACAAACAAAACCTTATGTGCACCAAGACTCAGGGAAAGGAGCAGTGACCTCCACAGGAGACTGAGCCAGACCTGCCTTTGAATGTTTGAGTGTCTCCTACAGAGCCATGGGTCAACAGTGGCCTACTGAAGGGGTTCTCAAGGCAGTAGCAGTCCTGGAAGTCACAGCATGTGGCATAAGTCCTCTTGGAGGAGGTCATCACTAGCCCCACCACAGAGCCACCAAGCAGGCGACCCACAAACTGGAGAACAATTAAACCAAAGAAGTTTTCTCACTATTGTGAAAGTTCTAGGGCCTACAACAGATTTCCAAACCAGGGAATCTGGCAAAGGGACTGAGAACCCCCAAGGAATTTGACTTTGAAGACCAGTGGGATTTGATTATAGAACTTCCACAGAACTAGGGAAACAGTTTTAGAGGGCACAAACAAAACCTTGTGCACACCAGGACCCAGGAGAAAGGAGCAGTGACCCCACAATAGACTGAGCCAGACTTGCCTGTGTTTGGGAGTCTCCAGCAGAGGCATGGGTTGACAGTAGTGGGACAGTGACTGTAGCACTCCTGGGAGGTGCAGCATGTTAGTATAAGTCCTTTGGAAGAAGTTGCCATTACCCCTCCTGTGATGGAGGGAACACAGCCCCAGCCATCAGCAGAGAATTGGATTAAAGATTTCCTGAGCATTGGCCTTGCCCACCAGAGCAAGACCCAGTTTTCTCCAAAGCCAGTTCCTCCCACCAGGAAGCTTCCGCAAACCTCTTAACCTCATCCATCAGAAGGGAGACTGATGAAAACCACAATAACATAAAACTAACCAAACTGATCACATGGATCACAGCCTTATTTGTGTCAGTGAAACTATGAGCCATGCTGTGTAGGGTCACCCAAGGACAGATGGGTCATGGTGAAGAGTTCTGACAAAATGTGGTCCAGTGGAGATGGGAAGGAGAGGGGAATGGCAAACCGCTTCAATATTCTTGCCTTGAGAATCCCCTGAACAGTATGAAAAGACAAAAAGATATGACACTAAAAATGAACTCTCCAGGTCAGTAGGTACCCAGTATGCTACCAGAGAAAGCAGAGAAATAGCTTCAGAAGGAATGAAAAGGCTAAGTCAAAGCAAAAATAAGAACACTCAGTTGTGGATGTTCTGGTGGTGAAAGTGAAGTCTGATGCTGTAAAGAACAATATTGCATAGGAGCCTGGAATGTTAGGTCCATGAATCAAAGTAAATTGGAAGTAGTCAAACAGGAGATGCCAAGAGTGAACATCGACATTTTAGGAATTAGTGAAATAAAATGGTCCCGAATGGGTGAATTTAATTTAGATGACCATTATATCTACTACTGTGGGCAAGAATCCCTTAGAAGACATGGAATAACCGTCATAGTCAACATGAGTCCAAAATGCAGTACTTGGATGCAACCTCAAAAATGACACAATGATCTCTGTTCGTTTCCAAGGCAAGCCATTCAATATCACAGTAATCCAAGTCTATGCCCCAATCACTAAAGCCAAGGAAGCTGAAGCTGAATGGTTCTGTGAAGAACTACAAGACCTTCTCTTTCTAGAACTAACACCAAAAAAAAAAAAAAAAAAAAAAAAAAAAAAAGGAAGAAGTTCTTTTCATTATAGGGGATTGGAATGCAAAAGTAGGAAGTCAAGAGATACCTGGAGTAACAGGCAAGTATGGCCTTGGAGTACAAAATGAAGCAAGGCAAAGGCTAACCAAGTTTTGCCAAGAGAGCACACTGGTCTTAGCAAACATCCTTTTCCAACAACACGAGAGATGACTCTACACATGGACATCCCAAGATGATCAGTACTGAAATCAGACTGATTATATTCTTTGCAGTGAAGATGGAAAAACTCTATACATTCAGCAAAAGCAAGACCAGGAGCTTAGTGTGGCTCAGATCATGAACTCTTTATTGCCAAATTCAGACTTCAATTGAAGAAAGAAGGGAAAACCACTAGGCCATTCAGGTATGATCTAAATCAAGTCCCTTACAATTATACAGTGGATGTGACAAATAGATTTCAAGGGATGAGATCTGGTAGACAGAGTGCCTGAAGAACTATGGACAGGAGTTCATAACTTTGTACTGATCGCAGTGATCAAAACCATCCCCAAGAAATAAAAATGGAAAACGGCAAAATGGTTGTCTGAGGAGGCCTTACAAATAGCTGAGAAAAGAAGTGAAAGGCAAAGGAGAAAAGGAAACATATGCCTACTGAATGCAGAGTTCCAAAGAATAGCAAAGAGATAGGAGAGCCTTCCTGAGTGAACAATGCAAAGAAAAAGGAGAACAATAGAAAGGGAAAGACTTAAGATCTCTTCAGGAAAATTAGAGGTACCAAAGGAACATTTCATGCAAAGATGGGTACAAGAAAGGACAAAAATGGTACGGATCTAACAGAAGCAGAAGATATTAAGAAGACATGGCAAGAATACACAGAAGAAATATACAACAAACATCTTCACGACCCATATCATCATGATGGTGTGATCAGTAACCTAAAGCCAGAACATCTTGGAGTGTGAAGTCAAGGGGGCCTTAGGAAGCATCACTATGAACAAAGCTAGTGGAGGTGATGGAATTCCAGTTGAACTATTTCAAATAAAAGAAGATGCTATGAAAGTTTTGCATTCAGTATGCTATATGGAAAACTCAGCAGTGGCCACAAGACTGGAAAAGAATCCCAAAGAAGGGCAATGCCAAAGATTGTTCAAGCTACCTCACAACTGCACTCATTTCACATGCTAATAAGGTCATGCTCAAAATTCTCCAAGCTAGGCTTTAACTGTACATGAACAGAGAACTTTCAGATATATTCAAACTGCATTTAGAAAAGGCAGAGAAACCAGAGATCAAATTGTCAACATCCATTGGACCATAGAAAAAACAAGAGAATTCCAGATAAACATATATATCTGCTTCACTGACTACACCAAAGCCTTTATGTGAATCACTACAAACTGTGGAAAATTCTTCAAGAGGTAGGAATACCAGACTACCTTTCTTGCCTCCCAAGAAACCTGTATGCAGGTTAAAAAGCAACAGTTAGAACCAAACATTGAACCACAGACTGGTTCAAAATTGTGAAAGGAATGCATCAAGGCTGTGTATTGTCGCCCTGCTTATTTAACTTATATACAGAGTACATCATGCAAAATACTGGGCTAGATGAAGCACAAGCTGGAATCAAGATTGCTGGGAGAAATATCAATAACCTCAGATATGCACATGACACCATCTTTATGGCAGAAAGTGAAGAGGAACTACAGAGCTTCTTGATGAAAGTGAAAGAGGAGAGTGAAAAAACTGACTTAAAAGTCAATGTTCAGAAAACTACGATCATGGCATCTGGTCCCATCACTTCATGGCAAATAGATGGGAAACAATGGAAACAGTGAGAGACTTTATTTCTGGGGGCTCCAAAATCACTGCAGATGGTGACTGCACCCATGAAATTAAAAGACATTTGTTCCTTGGAGGAAAAGGTATGACCAACCTAGACAGCATATTAAAAAATAACCAGAGACACTATTTTGCTTTAAAGGTCCATCTAGTCAAAGCTATGGTTTTTCCAGTAGTCATATATGGATTTGAGAGTTAGACCATAAAGAAGGCTGAGGGCCAAAGGATTGATGCTTTTGTCCTGTGGTTTTGGAGAAGACTCTTGAGAGCCCCTTGGACTGCAAGGGGATCAAGACAGTCAATCCTAAAGTAAATCAACCCAGAACATTCATTGGAAGGACTGATGCTGAAGTGGAAGCTCCAATACTTTGGCCATCTCATGAGAAGAACTGACTCATTGGAAAAGCCCCTGATGCTGGGAAAGATTCAAGTCAGGAGGAAATGGGAACAACAGAGGATGAGATGGTTGGTTGTCATCACCAACTCAATGGACATGATTTTGAGCAAGCTCCAGGGGATGGTGGAGGATGGGGAAGCCTGGTGTGCTGTAGTCTATGGGGTTACAAAGAATCAGACATGACTGAGCAACTGAACAACAACAACATAGAACTAAAGCTACTAACAAATGGAAGATGTTAGCATTCTTCATTCCAGAGACTACTGTTTGATAACCTCTGAGAAGCTCATCAGGAGACCATCTGAGACCAGATTAAAGGAGTGTAGACCCTGCACACTTACTGATTCTTACTAGCAATCCTACCTTGAACTATTGCTACAAAACTTCTCACTGATATCGTGCAGGACACTTTAGGGCTCCTGAGCACAAGGCCTTTCTGTGTCCCCTATTTCCTTGATTATACAAAACAGCCTCATTCAGTCTCCATGACCTTCCTTGAATTTCTTGGGTAATTCAAGTAGTTGTTAATTAGGGAAGAGAGGTGATATGAGACCAGGGAGAAACAGTTAAAAGCAGCTTTGGGTCAAGGTCCTTCTTCCCTGTCATGGATACATACATTAATATCTTTGAGCTGTTTTGTAGATACTGAAACCCCCTCCAGATGGGAAAAATTAATGGCTAATGATGGCATGCTGCCAACAAGTGGTAGACCCCAGACCAGTTGGACCTGAAAGTTAATGATGCTGACTCCTACTTCTCACCACCAACCCATCAGAAGAATGTTCATGAATTGAACACACCCTCTT
Source organism: Neotragus moschatus (assembly GCA_006410615.1). NCBI lineage: Eukaryota > Metazoa > Chordata > Mammalia > Artiodactyla > Bovidae > Neotragus > Neotragus moschatus. The sequence continues at coordinate 468,809 of SJYA01000278.1, forward strand.
TGAACAATTACTATGAAGATTCTCACCATCATCCCCAAGTGGAGACATATGATTTTCAGGCATTAGCCTACTGTGGACCCCTTTGCCTGGCATAGTAATAAAGCTACCCTTTACTACGTCACCCAAAACTTTGTCTCTGAAATTTGCTTTGGCACTGAGTACAGAGAAGCTCGAATGGGTGAATTTCACTCAGATGACCATTATATCTACTACTGTGGGCAAGAATCCCTTAGAGGAAAAGGAGTAGCCATCATAGTCAACAAGAATCTGAAATGCAGTACTTGGGTGCAAACTCAAAAATGACAGAATGACCTCTGTTTGGTTCCAAGGCAAACCATTCAATATCATTCTAATCCAAGTCTATCTATGCTCTGACCAGTAATGCTGAAGAAACTGAAGTTGAATGGTTCTGTGAAACCTACAAGACCTTCTAGAACTAACACCCAAAAAAGATGTCCTTTTCATTATAGAGGATTGGAATGCAAAAGTAGGAAGTTAAGAAACACCTGGAGTAACAGGCAAATTTGGCCTTGGAGTACAGAATGAAGCAGGGCAAAGGCTAATAGAGTTTTGTCAAGAGAATGCATTGGTTATAGCAAACACCTTCTTCCAACAACACAAGAGAAGACTCAACACATGGACATCACCAGATGGTCAACACTGAAATCAAATTGATTATATTCTTTTCAGCCAAAGATGGAGAAGCTGCATACAGTCAGCAAAATGAGACTGGGAGCTGACTGTGGCTCAGATCATGTCCTTATTGCCAAATTCAGACTCAAATTGAAGAAAGTAGGGAAAACCATTAGGCCATTCAGGTATGACCTAAATCAAATCCTTAACAATTATACAGAGGAAGTGAGAAATAGATTTAAGGGACTAGATCTGTTAGAGTGCCTGATCAGCTATGGACAGAAGTTCGCAACATTGTACAGGAGACAGGGATCAAGACCATCCACAAGAAAAAGAAATGCAAAAAAGCAAAATGGTTGTCTGAGGAGGCCTTAAAAATAGCTGTGAAAAGAAGAGAAGCAAAAAGCAAAGGAGGAAAGGAAAGATATACCCATTTGAATGCAGAGTTCCAAGAATAGCAAGGAGAGATTAGAAAGCCTTCCTCAGTGATCAATGCAAAGAAATAGAGGAAAACAATAGAATGGAAAAGGCTAGAGATCTCGTCAAGAAAATTAGAGATACCAAGGGAATATTTCATGCAAAGATGGACTCAATAAAGGACGGAAATGGCATGGAGGTAACAGAAGCAGAAGATATTAAGACAAGGTGGCAAGAATAAACAGAGGAACTATACAACAAACATCATCACGACCAAGATAATCATGGTGGTGTGATCAGTCACTTAGATCCAGACATCCTGGAATGTGAAGTCAAGTGGGCCTTAGGATGTAACACAATGAACAAAGTCAGTGGAGGTGATAGAATCCAGTTGAGCTATTTCAAAACCTAAAGGATGATGCTGTGAAAGTGCTGCACTCAATATGCCAGCAAATTTGGAAAACTCAGCCATGGCCACAGGACTGGAAAAGGTCAGCTTCCATTCCAATCCCAAAGAAAGACAATGCCAAAGAATGCTCAAACTGTCGCACAATTGCACTCATCTCACACGCTAGTAAAGTAATGCTCAAAATTCTCCAAGCTATGCTTCAGCAATACATGAACCATGAACTTTCAGACGTTCAAGCTGGTTTTAGAAAAGGCAGAGGCACCAGAGCTCAAATTGCCAGTATCCACTGGATCATCAAAAAAGCAGGACTGTTCCAGTAAAACATCTAATTCTGCTTTATTGACTATGCCAAAGCCTTTGACTGCGTGGATCACAATAAACTGTTGAAAATTCTTCAAGAGATGGGAATACCAGACCACCTGCCTCCTGAGAAATCTGTATGCAGGAAAGGAAGTAACAGTTAGAACTGGACATGAAACAACAGACTGGTTCCAAATAGGAAAAGGAGTATGTCAAGGCTGTATATTGTCACCATGCTTATTTAACTTATATGCAGAGTACATCATGAAAATGCTGGGTAGATGAAACACAAGCTGGAATCAAGATTTCCGGGAGAAATATCAATAACTTCAGATATGCAGATGACACCACCCTTATGGCAGAAAATGAAGAAGAACTAAAGTGCCTCTTGATGAAAGTGAAAGAGGAGAGTGAAAAAGTTGGCTTAAAGCTCAACATTCAGAAAACAAACATCATGGCATCTGGCCCCATCACTTCATGGCAAATAGATGGAGAAACAGTGGAAACAGTGACACACTTTGTTATTTTGGGCTCCAAAATCACTGCCGATGTTGATTGCATTCATGAAATTAAAAGATGGGTTACTCCTTGGAAGAAATGTTATGACCAACCTAGAAAGCATATTAAAAAGCAGAGACATTAATTTGCCAACAAAAGTCAAAGCTATGGTTTTTCCAGTAGTCATGTATGGATGTTAGAGTTGGACTACAAAGAAAGCTGAGCACTGAAGAATTAATGGGTTTGAACTGATTTTGCAGAAGACTCTTGAGGGTCCTTGGACTTCAAGGAGATTCAACCAGTCCATCCTAAAGGAAACCAGTCCTGAATATTCATTGGAAGAAGTGATATTGAAGCTGAAACTCCAATATTTGGCCACCTGATGGGAAAAGCTGACTCATTTGGAAAGACCCTGATGCTGGGAAAGATTGAAGGTGGGAAGAGAACGAGATGACAGAGGATAAGATGGTTGGATGGCATTACTGACTCAATGGATATGAATTTGAGTAAACTCCGGGAGTTGGTGATGGACAGGGAGGCCTGGCATGCTGCAGTCCATGGGGTGACAAAGAGTCAGACATGACTGAGCAACTGAACTGAACTTTACTGAACAGAGAAGCTGAGCTTNCGAGATGACAGAGGATAAGATGGTTGGATGGCATTACTGACTCAATGGATATGAATTTGAGTAAACTCCGGGAGTTGGTGATGGACAGGGAGGCCTGGCATGCTGCAGTCCATGGGGTGACAAAGAGTCAGACATGACTGAGCAACTGAACTGAACTTTACTGAACAGAGAAGCTGAGCTTTTGGCATCATCACCAAATCCTTGGATTAGGAGACTACAGTCTTAAGAGCAGAAGCCCACTATATTCACTTTTGCCTAGCAAATCAATAAAGCTATTTTTTATACTTCATCCATAATTCTGTCTCTGAGATTTGATTTCTCACCAATGTAAAGAGGCTCAATTTTCAACATTGTTCAGTTCAGTTCAGTTCAGTTCAGCCCCTCAGTCATGTCCGACTCTGCGACCCCATGAATCACAGCACGTCAGGCCTCTCTGTCCATCATCAACTCCTGGAGTTCACTCAGACTCATGGCCATCGAGTCAGTGATGCCACCCAGCCATCTCATCCTCTGTCGTCCTCTTCTCCTCCTGCCCCCAATCCCTC
>SJYA01000279.1:9655-96459 GCA_006410615.1 Neotragus moschatus
GAAAATGAAGATCATGGCATCCAGTCCCATCACTTCATGAGAAATAGATGGGGAAACAGTGGAAACAGTGTCAGATTTTATTTTTCTGGGCTCCAAAATCAATGCAGATGGTGACTGCAGCCACGAAATCAAAAGATGCTTACTCCTTGGAAGAAAAGTTATGACCAACCTAGATAGCCTATTCTAAAGCAGAGATATTACTTTGCCAACAAAGGTCCGTCTAGTCAAGGCTATGGTTTTTCCAGTGGTCATGTATAGATGTGAGAGTTGGACTGTGAAGGAGGCTGAGCACTGAAGAATTGATGCTTTTGAACTGTGGTGTTGGAGAAGACTCTTGAGAGTCCCTTGGACTCCAAGGAGTCCAACCAGTCCATTCTGAAGGAGATCAGCCCTGGGATTTCTTTGGAAGGAATGGTGCTAAAGCTGAAGCTCCAGTACTTTGGCCACCTCATGCGGAGAGTAGACTCATTGGAAAAGACTGATGCTGGGAGGGATTGGGGGCAGGAGGAGAAGGGGACGACCGAGGATGAGATGGCTGAATGACATCACTGACTCGATGGACGTGAGTCTGAGTGAACTCCAGGAGTTGGTGATGGACAGGGAGGTCTGGCGTGCTGTGATTCATGGGATCACAAAGAATCGGACACGACTGAGCGACTTAACTGAACTGATGAAGACAGTTTCCCTCATAGCTCAGGCAATTAAGAATCTGCCTAAGGTGCAAGATACTTGAGTTCTATCCCTGGTTTGGGAAGATTTCCTGGAGAAGGAAATGGCAACACACTCCAACATCTTTGCCTGGAAAATCCCATGGATGGAGGAGCCTGGTGGGCTGAAGTCTATGGGGTTGCAAAGAGTCGGGCACGACTGAACAACTAACATATTACTATGAAGACAGAAAATTCAAAGATTGGCTGTGTTGACTTGTATCCCTCACCAAGCTCCCATGTCTCATCTGCTTCTCACTGATGCACATGTGGTGCTCTAACCATCTCTAGACTAGTTTTCCAATTAAGTAAAGCACCTTTCGAAGTTTTGTCATACTCTATATAGTCTCTACTTGACAAGCCTTCTTGGCTATGCTTATTATAATTTGAGATTCAGCTAAGACATTGTGTCCTTTGTACAAGAATCTTCCGATTACCTCTCCTTTTCTCACAACTCTGTCTAACCAATTTCCCCACTCATCAGGAATGTCTCTCTCTCAGCATCTCTCTGGATCCAGACTTCTCTGTTGATGCTGCTGCTGCTAAGTCGCTTCAGTCGTGTCTGACTCTGTGCTGCCCCATAGACGGCAGCCCTTCAGGGGAGCAAGAACACTGAAGTGGGCTGCCATTTCCTTCTCCAGTGCATGAAAGTGAAAAGTGAGAGTGAAGTCACTCAGTCATGTCCGACTCTTCGAGACCCCATGGACTCCAGCCTACCAGGCTCCTCCATCCATGGGATTTGCCAGGCAAGAGTACTGGATTGGGTTGCCATTGCCTTCTCCAGACTTCTCTGTTGAGCTCCACCCAATTCTCCCAGGTGACTCCCATTGTTCCATAATTGGTTACCTGTACACCCCCTGTCTCAGGACAGACTCCAGGCCTTCCACCTCTGCAGCTCCATAGCTCAGGCTGGTATCTCATACAGAGGAGCAGAAAAAAATCTGATGACTTATAGTATGTATGTATGCTTCAAAGATTCATTTTTTAAAAAATTTTATTGGGGTTACCTTTATTGACGTGCACTTGATTTACAATGCTGTGTTATTTTTGTGGGTACAGTATACTGATTCATATATATATATGTATATATATATATATATGCACGTATATGTATTTAGATTATTTTCCATTATAGATTAGTACAAGATATTGAGTATAGTTTCCTGTGTTACACTGGAGGTCCTGGTTAGTTACCTATTTTATATATAGTAGTGTGATTATTAATCCTAAACTCCTAATTCATCTGTCTTCCCCACCTTTTCTCTTTGATAACCATTAGCTTGTTTTCTGTGTCTGTGAGTCTGTTTCTGTTTTGTAAATGTGTTTCCTTGTCTCTCTCTTTTTTTTTTTTAAGATTTCACAAATAAGTGATATTATATGATATTTGCCTTTCTTTGTCTGACTTACTTCACTTAGTGTGATAATCTCCAGGTCCATCCATGTTGCTGGAAATGATACTATTTCATTCTTTTTTTGAGTATGAATAATATTCTACTGTATATATGTACCACATCTTCTTTATCCATTCATCCTTTGATGGACACTTAAGTTGTTTCCGTGTCTTGGCCATTAAATGAGAGAAAATATCCATAGAGTGAATAGTGTCTCTAATGAAGCAAAAGCACAAGAATACTAGTACTTAATGGGGTGGATCTAAGACAAAAGGGAGCCCCTGCATGGACAGCAAATACGACATGCAACAAAAGCTGCATTTAGGCTTCGTTGTCTCAATACAATCCAGGAATTTGTAGAGGTAAAACAAAACACCACAAAACAACAACAACAAAAACTGGATTTTTGCTTGAAATAGTGATAATTGATCATTGTCCACAAGTTTTCACAGATGTGTGTACCACATCTATTAAATTTCTCCCTAAAATCAAACTACATTTGCTTTGCATTCAAACTGAAGAATCTAAAACATAACTTCTCTACTTCATCGATAAGCAATATTTTTTGCAAACTTTATAGAAAAAGGAATGCATATTTTATTTACTCATTGGGAAGGATATTTGGTATTCATCACAGACACTTCTATATTAAAAGAATAGTCAATTCCACATTTAAAAACTTAGTAGAGTCTATTGGAATTACCTTGGAAATTTTTTTGAAAAATGCAAATGTCCAGATATTGTTATTTTTATCCAAAGCTCCAGATGTGTTTCTTATGAGCATCCATGTTTAAAAACAACTGAACCATATGAAGATATGTTACTTTTATCTGGTTTGTTTCACTACTTTTATCTGGTTTGTTTCACTTTTTCTATTTCATATTCAGTGCTCTCATTTCATTTAGCTTATGTTCTCCAATTTCTCTGTCTCTTTTTTGTTGTTGTTGTTCTTTCTCAAGACTTTATCAAGTGTAGTAGAAAAGCTTTTGTACACACACATACATTTTATATATATATATAATATATATATATAGTATGTGTAATATAAATAAATATATATATAGTATATGTAATATAATATATATATTTGAGAAAACTTACCAATTTTTGCACAGATTAAAAAAATGTATGACATTCTGATTCCATTTGATGATTTTTGGATTCTGCTTGTTTGATTTAGTTTGAATAGAATGCTAGATAGATTTCAAAATTTATATTCACTCAAAACTTTGATAAAACACCTGAGATGGAAAAAAAAGAAAAAAAAAAAACTTTGATATAGTTCCAAACTTTGNTTGCACAGATTAAAAAAATGTATGACATTCTGATTCCATTTGATGATTTTTGGATTCTGCTTGTTTGATTTAGTTTGAATAGAATGCTAGATAGATTTCAAAATTTATATTCACTCAAAACTTTGATAAAACACCTGAGATGGAAAAAAAAGAAAAAAAAAAAACTTTGATATAGTTCCAAACTTTGATTAGTTTGGCATCTAATATTATGGCTAAAAGACTAGAATGTTTATTATATTAGTGACTTAAAAAAAAATTGAATGATGTTTGAAACTTCTAGTCCAATTCTGAGAATGTAAAGAAATACTACATTGTATGAAAAACAAAACAGGAAATTAATATGTGATACAATATTATTAAATAAAATTTAGATTTTATTCAAATTTCAAAGAATTTTATGCTAGTGTCCATTATTTATTTTCATAAGTTATTCAAGATTCCACATTACATTTAGCTGCATTGAGCAGTTTCAGCTACATGCAACACATTCTGGTAAATTCTCTTTTCATTTTTTTTCTGTTAACAAATATTTCCTAATCTTCCTTGTTATGGCTTCTTAGATACATCCATCATTTATTAATGAAAATGAACATTTAATTTATGATGTATTTTTTAAGCATCCTTGATATTAATTTCTCATTAATACTTTCTGTAATCACCCTCTGTGTTTTTTCAGTCTTCTAACTTTATTGAGGCTTTCAATGGCTAAGTCAAATATCTCACTTGGTAAATGTCACACTGCACTTGAAAATACATGTGTTACTTTCAAATATCTTTTGATATTCATTTCTAACATAATTCCACAGTGACAAGAGAACAGGCTCTGTATGATTTTAATATCTTTAGGCCATGAAATTTCTGCACCTAGTTTTATGCCCCTGTATATATTCCAATGTCTCCTAGTTTATAATCTATTGGAGTGTGAATAGAATTTGTATACTACTGTTGTGTGAATATTGTAAAATTCTTAATAATATTGAAGGTCTACTATATGCTTCTGCTTTTCTGTATATTCATTGCATTAATTTTTGAGAGTTTAATATGAAATTCCAACTAAAAATCTTAATTTATCTACTTAAAAATAATTGTAATATATAGTAGAACTATGTTTAACTTTGTTCTGTATTTTCCAAGTCTCTTGGAAATATTATCATATTTTCATAATTTAAAAACTAAAACAGGAAGAGAAAAAATAGCCAAAATAACATGGTGGAATAATGAACTCCTCATAACAAAGTGACATATTAGTCAATCACAGATAAAACTAACATATATAACCTACTGTTTAATCCAAATAAATCATAATTGCTTACCCATAAGTTTATTTCCACAGAAGTGAGATAAAATGATGTCCAGTATTAAATTTATTCACTGAGATATCAACAAAAGGAAACAGAAATATCACAAGGTAATGGAGAGGAAAGTGACTATGAAACTCATTTGTTTCTTTGAGAAAATATGCTACTAATGAGTCCCTAACACACAATTTGCCAAGAAATAATCAGCATAACAATCACATTTGATGCCTTTTGTTCATTAGAGTTGGTTAGTTTCTTTTTTTAATATAAATTTAATTAATTGGAGGTTAATTACTTTACAACATTGTATTGGTTTTGCCATACAACAACATGAATCCGCCACATGTATACACGTGTTCCCCACCCTGAATACCCCTCCCTCCTCCCTACTCGTACCGTCTCTCTGGGTTGTCTCAGTGCACCAGCCCCAGGCATCTTAATTTTTGCTGAAAGTGGAAAAACCAGGATTAGAAAAGTATCATGAGTATTTACAATTCTGCAGGACTCTAGGATTGCAGAATTTGAAATAATTTTTTTTTTCATTATGGAGTTCAAATACTCATGTATTCTTATTTATCCTCAAACATTATTGACTGCATTCCTACTAGAGCAGGCTGCTGCTGCTACTGCTAAGTCCCTTCAGTCGTGTCCGACTCTGTGCAACCCCATAGACAGCAGCCCACCAGGCTCCGCCATCCCTGGAATTCTCCAGGCAAGAACATTGGAGTGGGTTGCCATTTCCTTCTCCAATGCATGAAAGGAAAAGTGAAAGGGAAGTCTCTCAGTTTTGTCCGACTCTTAGCGACCCCATGGACTACAGCCTATCAGGCTCCTCCACCCATGGGATTTTCTAGGCAAGAGTACTGGAGTGGAGTCCCATTGCCTTCTCCAACTACAGCAGGCACTGCCCTATATTATGGAGACACAACAAAACTGCATATCATTGTATATCTGTGGTGGAACTAGATACGTTTGGTTCTTTTACAGTGACTGACCAGAAGAGTAAAGGATTCTATAAGGTAGTAGCAAAGAAAACAATAAAATAGAAAAGTTAAAGTCTCAGTTTATTTATTTTTAAAATATATAACAAATACAGCTTTAACATTTTAGGATTCATAAAGAAGAAGTATGAACAAGTGTTATGTACAGATAACATAATTCTCAAAGACATTGCAGAACACTGTTGTCTAAAGGTCACCAACATTAGTTCATAGTGATTGAATTCCAGATTTACTACTCAACTTCTGTCAATCTTAAAAATAAGTTCAGCATCCAACAGCTTCTTTGTTTATTGAAAAGAACTTTGAATGACAGTCAAGAGCATCTGGTCTTGTTGCTAGGCCATTAGCTATGTGGTCTTAGATGTAGTCCTTACATTCTGAGACTTAAGTACTTAGACAACAATAATTGTTCCACCTATCCCTAGAGCCCTGGCCAGACCAACAAAAGATTGGGTATTCTTGGGCTTTCTATATGACTGCTAGAGGTTGGTATCCCAATCCCCCCACAGCTCAGTGGGCTGGGTTCTGGTCAGGTGCAATTGATCCTTGCAACTCCTATCAATGTTTTTTCTCTTGTTACAAATGGGACTTTTACAATGCTTTTGGGAAGGATGAGAGTATAGGAAAATTATAGAATAATATGAAGAATGCAATGAACACATCTATATTTAGCCCAGGCAATAGGCCCTTCTGGGTTCTCCAAACCTCATCCACTTTGACATGTTCTACTCTTTTATTCATCATACTCATTTCCACATGATGCTGCTGTCCTCTGAGATTATATTTTGTCTTGTTCATTTTAGTGATCCCTATTCCTCTATCCAGAAACCTTCTCCTGCCCCCAACCCAAATACTCTTCCTGCCTGAATCCTACTCACCTCAAAAGTGATCTGCAGTTCTCCACTCTGAGGATCTCAGGACCACTCAACTTCCAAAGGCTCTCTCCTCTGATCACTCAGGTCACTTAAATTCTCTGTGGTTTTGCAAGATGCTTGTCCATCACTATGAAATCCAAGTTATCCATTATATGTATGTTTTACTCCTAGCTCAGTATTAATTATCTTCTTTAAGGGAGGAACTGTGCCTTAAATATTTCATCACTCATGGCACCTCATGCAGTGTCTTGATGATAGACTTATAGGAAACAGATATCGTTGACTGACAGTGTACTTAGGTAGAAATCTCAGAAACTTGTGTGTGTGGTTTATCTTTCAAACTTACAGTTACAGATGAGACTATTTTTTGATCACAATGAAGAAAGTAAAATAATTATAGAATAGAATTTGTCAAAATGACTGTCCTTTCATTGCAATATAATTATATTAATCCTATCCTGGCTGATTCCTCTTAGCAGTATATGAAAGGCATATGAATTCCTTTTGTTAAAATATCACTATATAGGTTTTACTCAGCAAAGAAAACCACTGGTACAATGAAAAGACAATCTACTGAATGGGAGAAATATTTACAAGTGTTATGGCTACTAAGTGGTTAATATCTAAAATATATAAACAATTTAGATAAATCAATGTAAGAAAAAACAAACAACCCAATTAAGAAATGGGTGGAAGACCTGAATAGACATTTTTTTTTCCCACAGAAGACACATAGGCACATGAAAAGATGCTCAATTGTTAATTATCAGAGAAATGTAAATCAAAACTGCAAGATATCACCTCACACCAGTCAGGATGGCTTTCATTCAAACAATCACAATCAACAGAGTTTGGTGAGGATGTGGATAACAGAAAATTCTTCTTTATACACTGTGGGGATGTAAATTGGAGCAGCTAATGTGAAAAATAGTATGGAGTTTCCTTAAAATACTAAAAATAGTACTGCCAGGTGATCCAGCAATTTCACTCCTGAGTATGTATCTGAAAAGAAAAAATCAAAAAGAACAAAAGAACAAAAACACTTATTTGAAAAGATACATGTGTCCCAAGGTTCACAGCAGTATTGTTTACAATAACCATGATATGGAAGTAATCTAAGTGTTCATAAACAGATGAATGGATAAAGATGTTGTACACGCACACACACACACACACACACACACACACACACACACACACAGAGTATCACTCACCCATGGAAAAGAATGCCATTTTGTCATTTGCAATAACATGGATGGTGCTGGAAGGTATTATGCTTAGTGAAATAAGTCCAACAGAGAAAGACATACTTAATGTTATCACTTATATGTGGAATCTAAAAAATAAAGCAAACTACTGAATATAACAGAAAGAAACAAACTCACAGATGTAGAGAACAAACAAGTCGCTACCAGTGGGGAGAGAAAAACATGGAGCAGTAAGGTAGAAGATTAAGACATGCAAACTGTTACATATAAAATAAATAAACTGCAAGGCTGTACTGTTCATCACAAGGAATATAGCCAATATTTTATGATACTATAAATGAATATAACCTTTAAAATTTGGTAGTCACATTTTGCATACCTGAATTTTTTATAATATTATAGATTGACTGTATCTCAAAAATATTGCTTTTTAAAAACTCTATCAGCCCTTGAAGATACATATTGTCTTCCTTTCAATTAAGAGATTAAAAAAGAAAATCTCATGTCTTTCTCGTAGTTATATTGTTTAAATTGGATGTGAAGCCAGTGTGTGGGTTTGCAGAGGCTTGTGAGACCTTTCAAAGTATAAAGCCACCGAGGAAGTTGCCTCATCAAATATAAATTTTTAGAACTGATGCTCCTACAGAATTTTAAAGCTAGACTGCTCCTTTTCCACTTCTGAAACTGAGAATTACAAAAACCAAGGAGAAAGTTCCTTTAAAAACAAATGAATTACTAATCCCCATTTTCTTGTAATCATCTTTTAGTTGTACAATAATAATACATTGCTTCTTCTATTACTACCTGAGTAAAATAATTAGCCTCTGCAAACGGAATTATTGCCTTTGTCAGAAACAAATCAGTTTCCATAAGGACCATTTTAAAGACCCTTTTAATAACTTAATTTTGTAGATGAAATTAGATAACTATATATAAAAACTATCTAGCTCATTGATTATTGTCACTTGTGTCACTAGTTACAAAATTTACATTCAAAAATATACAAAATAAAAAGAGTCATACTAAGAAAAATATATACTGCATGATTCCACTTATGTAAATTAATCTATATCTTGGAAAACAGATAGATAGAGGCTGGGGTGAGAAATTACTAAGGAACATAGGAAAACTCTGGGAATTTATGTGGATATGTTTATTAACTTAACAATGATGATGACTTCACAGGTATTATGCATACATTAAAAGCATAAAGTTATATACTTTATGTGTATACAATTATATTGTATTCCATTATATTTCAATGAAGTTGTTAAAATAATGTTCTTAAAGTACTTTCATTATACTAGATAAAATTATCAGTTCAAGACCATCTACTTCACAGCCCCTAACCCTGTCGCCCTAGCAGTCCTTCCTGTCCAAGACATCAGCTTATACTCATTGCTCAAATTAATCTATGACCTGTTGGAGACAATAACTTCTCCTTCTCATTTTATACTTCAGTGTCATCATAACCAAACAGGACTTTATGAGAACTTCCCAGAATAGGCTACTATCCATGTTCTCTGCCTGCCTTTTGTCTGTAGAAAAACTTTAGTCAAAGAATAAATATAATTAGAGAAGAATTAGATGAAATGCAGAAAGAAAGGAAAACAGTTGAGCAAGACAAAGTAATGAAACTTTATCCATTAAATAAGTCAAGGACATTTAGCTGTTCCTCAGGAACTGCGGATAATATTCTGAGTCAAATCCTTTGACCTGTTTTGCAGTTACTGAAACAACTATGAGGTGGGAGAAGTTAAATGTATGCTGCCCATAAGCATGTGGACTCCAGGTTGGAATCAGAAGGTTGTTATGCTGACTCCCAACTACCTCATCACCAACCAATCAGAAAAACGTCCACAAACTGAGCTTGCCCTGCTCCTTGAATACTATAAGGCTCCTCAATACCCACTCCAGGGTGAGACACACAGCTTTGAGCACATTAGCGCACTGTACCTGGCAAAGAAATAATGCTATTCTTTTCTGCTTCACTCAGAACTGTATCTCTGTGTTTCTATTAGGCACTTGTGGACAGAGGCTGAGTTTTGGAAACACCTTCAGATTTTTTTCTACTCAAATATGTTCTAAAAAACCAACATTATATTCAGCACAAAAAGTACTGAGAATCTCAAATACATTTACACACACATGTACACATTGCTTTGTTTTAGCAATTACCAAAATATTCAAACAATAGGATAAAATTACCTTACTGAATTGGCAGGCATGAGGATGAATGAAGAGCAGGTTCAGTTCAGTTCAGTTCAATCACTCAGTCGTGTCCAACTCTTTGGGACCCCATGAATTGCCAGGCCTCCCTGTGCATCACCAACTCCCGGAGTTCACTCAGACTCACGTTCATCAAGTTGGTGATGCCAGTCAGCCATCTCATCCTCTGTTGTCCCCTTCTCCTCCTGCCCCCATCCTTCCCAGCATCACAGTCTTTTCCAATGAGTCAACTATTCACATGAGGTGGCCAAAGTACCAGAGTTCCAGCTTTAGCATCATTCCTTCCAAAGAAAACCCAAGACTGATCTCCTTTAGAATGGACTGGTTGGATGTCCTTGCAGTCCAAGGGACTCTCAAGAGCCTTCTCCAACACCACAGTTCAAAAGCATCAATTCTTCGGCATTCAGCTTTCATCACAGTCACTCTCACATCCATCCATCCATACATGACTAATGGAAAAACCATAGTCTTGACTAGATGGATCTTAGTAGGCAAAGTAATGTCTCTGTTTTTGAATATGCTATCTAAGTTGGTCATAACTTTCCTTCCAAGGAGTAAGCGTCTTTTAATTTCATGGCTACAATCACAAGCAAGTTAAAGTGTGATATATTACACTCAGGTTCAGCCTTGTTCAAATCATTGTCATGCGTGTATTCACACATTCAGTCAATCTCTTATTCATGTGATAAATGTTTTTGAACACATACAGTATGTGAGGCTTGGAGTTCAGTCTTGACAGTTCAGAGACAAATATTATAATCTTTTCCTTCTAATCTCATAAAAGAAAGGGAGTAACAAATGAATACATATTTACAGTATAATGTGAATTATTAACAAATGCCTAGTAAAGGTCATATTCTCATATAAATATGCCGCTTTCCTGTTTTTATAAATATTATGTAGAATGTCTTATATTTTTAAAACTTATATTCAAAGAATCAGTTCAGTTCAGTTCAGTCGCTCAGTCGTGTCCGACTCTTTGCGATCCCATGAGTCACAGCACACCAGGCCTCCCTGTTCATCACCAACTCCCAGAGTTCACTCAGACTCATGCCCATCGAGTCCGTGATGCCATCCAGCCATCTCATCCTCGGTCATCCCCTTCTCCTCATGCCCCCAATCCCTCCCAACATCAGAGTCTTTTCCAATGAGTCAACTCTTCATATGAGGTGGCCATAATGTCTGGAATAAAGAGAATCAAGTACTCAGTTCTTCAGAGAAGTCATAAAGGCTTTCTGGAGAAGATGATCTTGAATGTGAGTCTGGAATGTTGAATATTCAGTGTTAGTATTGTTAACCTGTATTTGTGATGGTATTAACATTTCTTCCTTACAAGAGAAAGCTTCCTAAATAAATGTCCCCATATCACTCATAAAGATGCCCATATCACTAAATTATTTAGTATTGATTTACATTTTCTTACTCACAAACCTTAAGACTGCCAGAATACTCTACTGAGCTTTAACGAAATAGATACAAAAAACAAAACCAGCACTTTGCTTCCCACCCTGGGTGAGAACTTTAAGTCTGCATGGAGTTATAATAATATGGGGAAATAAGAATCAGAAATAAGCATGCATAATCTTTAATTTAGGTTCTACCAGTTATTTTTCCATTTGACCAGAAAATATTAAAACAATTTTCCTATAGCTTGGCTAACCAGGTGTAAAAAGCCCATTTTTTTTTGAACATGCATGAAGAAATATGAAGATACTCCAAGCTTCTTCCTCAAGGATTTAAGCATATGGGCTCTACTGTGAAGAAAATAAATCAAAAACACTCTAAAAAAATCTAACCAAAAGTATAACATTGAATGCAAATATTAAAAAAAAAAAAAAGAAAAAATATCTAATGCAAATAATCTAAGTTTCCACCTTAGGAATCTAGAAAATTTTCTAAAGTAAGAAGAAACATAATAAAAAGGATTAAAACACAAATGAATTAAATTGAAAAAATAAAACCAAAGAGATAACAAAAAAAGCAAAAGTTCTTTGAAAATATCTATAAAATCAATAAGCCTCTAGTTAGATTTAATAAGAAAAAATGATAACACAAATTGGTAGAAACAGAAAGGAAAGGGGATATCACTACATATCACATGATAATTAAAAGGATAACCAAGGAATAAGTGGACAAGATTTAATAACCTAGATAAAATAGACCAATTCCTTGAAAGACAAATCTGCCAATACACACACAAAAATGAAACAAACAATCTGAAAAGGCCTATGTTTATTAAATAAATTGAATCAATAATTAATAACCTTTCATAACAACTTTAAGCTCAGATAAGTACAATAGTGGATTTCTCCAAACATTTATGAATAAAATTATACCAATTATCTACAATCTTTTCCAGAAGACAGATGCAAAGGAAATACTTTCTAACTCATTCTACTGCTAAGCCGCTTTAGTCATGTTCCACTCTTTGAAACCCCAGGGGCTGGCTGTAGCCCACCAGGCTCCTCTGTCCATGGGATTTTCCAGGCAAGAATACTGGAATGGGTTGCCATGTCCTCTTCCAGGAGATTTTCCTCATGCAGGGATCGAATGGGCATCTTTTACATCTCCTATATTGACAAATCAGAGAAGGAAATGGCACCCCACTCCAGTACTNTTTGCACAATACAAGCTGTGTTGATAAACATTTGAAGTGCATGAGCCATATCACCACAGGCCTCCTACTTGGTCCTCCAATACTGTTACATTCTCTGTCTCTTTTTAACAAGGTAGTTTCTACTTAAACTTTAGACCTCAGACAAGTTGCTACTATACAGGAAAATCTTAATCTCTCTAAATACATCAGATTATACACATAGCCCTATGTGCTCGCAATTCCATAGTTAAATAATTATTCATGTGACTATGAATAAATGTCTTTCTTCCCAAGAAGATTGCACAGGTACCAATGGCCAAGAACTGCCTATGTATGGTTTAGTGATAACTGCATCCTCAGCAACTGATAGAATATCAGGCACTGAGAACAATTTGTGAGTGTTTGATGAATGCAAACTTGAATGAATGCATGAATGGCACAGACCCTGATCTTAAGGGAGTTGCTTTATGGCAGAAAATAATGAATAGAGCCTGTGATGAAACACCATGGAGTTGTCTGTGGGCAAAGAAAGGGCACCAAAACAGTTTTCGCACAGTGAACCCACTCTGTGCTGAGACATGGCTATTATTAATATTTCACACAGACATTTATTTTAGTCCCTACAGTCCCCCTGGATGGAAATTTTGCATTGGAAAAGTAACACTCAAGGTGAACCACTTTAAAGAGGATGACTACTTCAACTCTCTCTGGAAGGGCTCCCAAGTCAGCTAAATGTCAACCACATGCACCTTCTCTCTGCAGGACTTGGAACATCTACGAACTAAAGAATTTTATTTTTTATTTGCTTTTACTGCAGAGGATCAGTGCTCTTACTGAACAAGAGAAGAAGAAAGCAACGAGTCAGATGGTGGTCAGTGCAGGCTTCAGAGCTGGGGAGTGAAAAAGCAGAGGATGAGGAAGAAGGAATTTGGAAGCTACTGGAGAGGAAGAAGAGCAGGAAATAAAAGCAAAAGCAGCATTGCAGTTATTCCCCATGGTTAAGAAGAAAAGCCTAATTCTCTCATTTGCAAAGAAATCTAGGGCAGACAGACATTTTAAGATATTCATTATTTCTTTAAAACTTTAATTGAACACTTCAAAAGATCACAATTAAGCTTTTTAAAAATATAAAGTTTAAGTTGAAAGGAATCCATAGAGACCGACCCTATTGAATCTTTTGGTCCAAATCAATGGCCTTATTAAAAACAGGAGGGAACGACTGTACAAAGACACATTCCTGAGTCACTGGTTAAAGGAAGCATTCAGACATTCTTCCCTCTGTTAATGGGCTAAGAATGAAGAAGAAACGCAGGGAGAGACAGGAGATTATTCTCTGTTCCAATGATTCTGATGGAGTGGCAAAATAAATCTGAAGACTTGTGAAAATAAAATTCGGGGAAATTATTGTCCATGCCTTGTAATCTGCCTCTGTGTTTGCACCTGCTAGTCCTGTTACAAATTAAAACTCTGTGAATCAGTTCATTATTTTTACTTTCAGGTGTTAGATAACTCATACTTACTACTGGATGTGCCCTGCTGAGGCCTCAGCTCTCGATAGCCTGTTCAGTGCTGCCCTGAATGGCAGCATGCCTTGCTCCTGATGCTGTTCTGTTGGACTCAGCTCTCTGCTCTCTAACTTATGATTGCCTTTATAATATCCATCCTTTTTTCCCTGTCCTGGAGTCCCACTCACTCTAAGTACCAGGCATATTCATTGTCCTTGTTGGGTACAAAGTTCTGCCCAGCTTCTGCAAGGCACAAAGGAAGGGAAATAAATCCAGCAACTTGGAATTTTACCACTGTCTTTCTTGCTACCCACTAGGTTTGCTTGTTCTTTTAACCTCATCTTTGTGTTTTGCATCTGGTCCTTTTCAATGTAACCAAACCCCTAGAAGGATATTTTAGAGCTCATCTTTCCTCAAGTTCTTTGGATCAGCTATGATAGAGGCTCTGGGTTGTTCTAGAAGTTCTGTTTGTTGGTTTTTTAGACTCAACATCTTAATTCTGAACTCCACACAAAAGAGCGGAAGAATTATCACTTTATCAGAAACTTCTTGAATCTTTGTTGGGACTTCTACTTTTTTATGGGCCAGAATGACCTGGCACCAAGCTCCGCATGGCCAGTCCATACTACCTGATGTTGAGGTCCCATTACACTGAATTACAGTTTTCCTGTATGTTCACTCTTAAGAGGCTCCATAGGCCTCTTCTGCCTCCTGTGCACAAATCTAGTGCTCCCATTGGGTGACTTTCCAATGTGCCTGATGTAACTTGCACATCTTGCTGATTTCTGAAATTTGATAAAATTTGTGGCATTTCCTGGGTTTTTCATGGATATCTTTTGACTCTATGCCAGCATCAATTCTTCAGTTGTCAGCATTCTTTATAGTCCAACTCTCATATCCATACATGACTACTGGAAAAGCCATAGCTTTGAATATATAGACCTTTGTAGGCAAAGCAATGTCTCTGCTTTTTAATAAGCTGTCTAGGTTTGTCATAGCTGTTCTTCCAAGGAAGAAGCATCTTTTAATTTCTTGGCTCCAGTCATCGTCCACAGTGATTTTGGAGCCCCGAAAAATAGTCTATCACTGTTTCCACTGTTTCCTCATCTATATGCCATGAAGTAATGGGACCAGATGTCATGATCTTTGTTTTTTCAATGTTGAGTTTTAAGCCAGCATTTTCACTCTCATTTTTCACTCCAATCAAAAGGCTATTTCCTTTTCATTTTCCGCCCTTAGAATGTTACCATCTGCATATCTGAGGCTGTTGATATTTCTCCCAGCAATCTTGATCCCAGCTTGTGATTTTTCCAGCCAAGTTCAGCATTTCACATCCACCCTGGCACTAGTTAATGGGATCATATAAATCTATCCCTGAAATGTATATCAAAGGTGAAAATAGTATGTGAAATCTTTAATATTTGGAGAAAGATGTTTAACTTCTGGGAATGTTAAGGGTCAGTTTTAAACATTATATATGACAACACAATCTTGAAAGATCTTTGTTTAGTTCTTTTAAAGAGATTGTGTGAATTTTTCTTATATGGAGACAGTAGTAGTGGTACATGGTTGATTCATTCCAGTGTAGGAAATTATAAGAAGTAATGCCAATCACACTAACTGTCTTTATACATAGGGAAAACTGCCATTCAGGGTGGAAGAATATCTTCCCACTTACCACCAAATCTGTACACTTTATATAATTAAGAGGCTGGCATCTGGAACCTGGGGCCATTGCTGAAGTGTTTGCACCTGGATAGATGTCTCCTTGAGCAAAAAAATGACAGGGGAAAAAAAAACTATAAGGGACTAAAAATGACTGCATGCATGTGCAGTTGGGACAAATTATGGACGACAAAATATAAAGAGACCAAAAGTTAAACTGACAATTCTGAAAAGCCAGGAGCAAAAACAGTGCACTGTGCATACATCCTGCACTCAGCACCACCTAAGGGTGCAAAGCACTTAAACGACCCCTCCAGCTTCACCCCTGAATCTGCCTCTGGGCTCACCTCATATAAGGAACTGGCTGTCCCCTCCAGCCGCCAGGTGAACAAGGGAAATTCTTACTTGTTTTTGCTCCCTCCTGCTGTAGCACGAACCCCAGTAATGCCCTGCCTGANTGCATACATCCTGCACTCAGCACCACCTAAGGGTGCAAAGCACTTAAACGACCCCTCCAGCTTCACCCCTGAATCTGCCTCTGGGCTCACCTCATATAAGGAACTGGCTGTCCCCTCCAGCCGCCAGGTGAACAAGGGAAATTCTTACTTGTTTTTGCTCCCTCCTGCTGTAGCACGAACCCCAGTAATGCCCTGCCTGAATTACCTGCCTGGCCTTTTACCAACTTCTATTGATTAAGAAGGTCAAGAACTCAGGTCAGTAATGGTCAGCAATGAATCTGCAATGGGCCTGCAAAGACATGTAATTCATGTTACTCCTCTAGGGAAGAAGAAACCAAGGGCTACTGAGGTCCTGTCATATAGATATGACTTGGAATCAGAACATATAGGACATGATTCTGATGCTGCAATTCATAGTCTCTTTGATCATAGTCTTTATTTGTTATATTTGAGCCTCAATTTCCCTCTTATAGAAGGGAAGTATATATTAAACCTCAGACACCTTTTGTGAGAAGGAAATAAAATGATAAGAATGTGAATTATCTCTGATAAGATTTTCAGCATATACAAGGTGCCTTTGCATCTACTTCATCCCAGGATGTGAAAGCTTATCCTTGAACTTTTCAGGAACCAGCTCATTTTTGTCAGACTTTCATAAAGTTTAGTCCCACTGCTCACTGAAAAGTCATTAAATCAGGTCCATTACTTCCCACATTTACTTGTTCTAATTTCTAAACAGTGGTTTTTCATTTTACACTTGACCCCAGTATTAGTTTCCTGTGGCTGTCATGACAAAATGCCTCAAATTTGGCTTAACACATGGACTATTATTCTCTCACAGTTCATGAGGCCAGACATCTGGAATTGAGGTATCAGCAGGACTGCCCTGTCTCTAGTGTCCAGAAGAATATGCCCTCCAGTTCCTGATGTAATCTCATTAACTGCTTCTTGATGATCAAGTGACAAAATTATCTAGAAGAGTATTTGAAATACAAGCTTGCATTCACTGTTATGAAGAACAAAATGTGCTTTGGGTATATTTTGTGCCTGAAACAGTTAGCAAATGATAATAGAAAATAAAAATGACTGGCAAAATTTTAATATATGTGTTGCTAATTTAATATTTAGCTCAAATTTAAAACTTTCTGATTTTCTGTATTTTAAAATACAGTAATATAACTTACTTGACAGTGATACATATTTGGTGGAGATGCTTGCATTTGTCTTTCTAAGAGGTACAGTAAAAAAGATTCAGTGATCATTTGCCTGCTTCCTGTGACTATAGTTCTGATTGTTTACTCTACCTTTATATTTTCAATCTAACTTCATTTCAATCCCTCTTAGATTTACAACTTTGCTAATTTCAGTTACTTTGACTATCTTTGTGTCTTTCCATTTTGATTTGAAATAGTCTAAAATTACCCAGACTAAACCCCTTCAGGACAGATTCAAAGCTGTTCTTGGATTACACTGATAGTATTCAAACACAACATAATTGTAACAAGAAAAAAGGATATAAATATCAAAACACTTAAGTCAAAAACAGATTTATCATCAGTTCAGTTCAGTTCAGTCACTCAGTTGTGTCCAACTCTTTGCGACCCCATGAATCGAAGCATGCCAGGCCTCCCTCTCCATCACCAACTCCCGAGTTCACTCAGACTCATGTCCATCAAGTCAGTGATGGCATCCAGCCATCTCATCCTCTGTCGTCTCCTTCTCCTCCTGTCCCCAATCCCTCCCAGCATCAAAGTCTTTTCCAATGAGTNTTGAAAAGAATGTGTAAATTTCTCTTTGCCAAAAAAATCAGTATGTAGGAAAGCTACTATTCAAATATTTTTAATTCTAAAACTGTGTTTTTTTTTTTTTTGCAGTAACTCAGATTGTCTTTCTGGGCCACCTGACTTGTTCTTCCAAATCTAAAGCAACTGTAAATTTCAGTTCACCCGCATGGGACAATAAGGCTCTATTGACAGATTTCCTGTGATGATTTTTCACAGACAAATTGGTTTACATCTGGATTAAACAGAACAGTTTTGGGAAGATTATTTCAGTCCCTGATTTAGCATCTCTAGCTTCTTTCCTATAAGCGTCCAAATCTGAATTGCCGAATAGCCAAGCCCCGAAAGCAATGACTTGAGAATAATGTCATGCAGAGAACAAAGCAAATGCAAGCTGGATTTTTTCCAATCCTGTTATTCATATTTCTTTCTGGTTTAGGTTCGTCTGTCAACTCCATTCAATAAATATCTCTGGAGGAGATACTTTATGCCAGATTTTTAGAAACTGAAGTCACAAAAGTATACAATGTACTTTTTTCTTTCTTTAAAAAAAAAAAAGTGGTCTTGTTTGTTTATCAAGGATTTTTTGAATCAACTTTTATGTATATTTTGGCTCTGCCCTGTAGCATGTGAAGCTTTAGATCCCTGACCAGATCCCTGACCAGGCTCCCTGCAGTGGAAGCTCAGAATCTCAACCACTGGACCACCAGAAAATTCCCCAGAATGTACTCTCTATAGCAACCAGTGAGGTCCCTATTGCAGAGACCAACCTGTTGCAAAACAGGAATTTATGAACAATAATTCTGCAGATGTTTCTTTGCAGGGGATTGCCACAGTCGTTATCAGTTTGGGGCATGCTCCATGCCATTAGCTCTTCCTTAACATTTATTGTGTCTATTAGCTTATTAGATATCCTATAGTGAGGAAATACATTTTACTTTGTTTAGGTCTGGTTTTGCACAAGAGAATTGTAGCTACAAAAATGTTACTTTTTCCTCTTGCAAAATGTAGTAAAATTCTATGAAATTAGATTTCCTTCAAACACATTTTTAAGGAAATAGTTACCTAAAATACTTTACTAGGCTCATAACCAGTATTTCTCTCTCTCTTCTCTCTTATCTAATCATTCTTTTACACAATTGTCAAGATTATCTTCCTCAGAGAATTATCAGATGATGCAGGCTCTGTTTTTTGTTGGAGTATCAAATAAAGCATTTTCAAACAAACAACCCAGCCTATAATTTTACAATGAATTCTAACACATTATTAGAGCCTTTTCATTTAGTTGTATTTTTGTCAAAGTTGCTTCCACAGCTTTATGTCTTTCTGTTTTTTTTGTTGTTGTTGTTTTGTTTTGTCTTGTTTTGTTTATTTCTTTGTTTTTAGTCTCTCAAGCTGAATAAAATGGTACCATGTGTGTGGGGGTATGTGCTCAGCCATGTATGACTCTTTGTGAACCATGGACTGTAGCTCACCAGACTCCTCTATCCATCGAATTTCCCAGGCATGAATCCTATGGATTCATTTCCCAGGGAATCCCATGGATGTCCCAGGCAAGAATACTGGAGTGGGTTGCCATTTCCTTCTTCAGGGGATCCTTTCCCTCAAAGTCACCACAGGGCACATATCCTTAATATCTGTGTCTAGAATATCCCTTTTCTCTTTCTCTACCTCCATGTTTTTTGAAAGTTAAAGGGAGAAAAAAGGGATGCTTCAGAGTAAGCTGGTGGCCTAATTTAATCTGAGGAGACTTTTGGAAACAAATGAAATAAGATACTATTTTCTTAAAAGTTGGTTAAGTGGAGTTTTTACTGGGTGATTTAGTGAGACACAGGATTGTGCTTGAATTGTTGTACATTATACTGCCAAAAAATAGATTGGAAATGTCAGTGGCTTGTTTTAATGTAAATTCTCCATGTGTTTGGTAAAACATATTGGCTTCAAAGTAATAGTGTACTTTTGACTTGATATATATCGACTCATACCTAGTAGGGACTTATTGATTGTTTTCAGTAAATACTCTGTGAAATGTTTTCTCATTTAGCTAAAAATAAAGCTCAGCTTTCAGCAAGATTTTTTTTCTCCCTGTTCAAGTAAAAAAATTTGTTGATCATAATGCCTGTTCTTAAAGTAGATCTGAAACTATTAGTTTAATGGGTGCAAAATCTAGAGACCTGAGTGAAAAAACACTTTTTTAAAGATAATAATGCTAATTTAGAAAATAGCATTTTCCTACCATGTTTATATACATAAATGTTGTCAGTATTATTCCAATTATATAAAACTTGAAAATAAAAATGATGTAAAAATATTAGAAAACATGCATAAAATTAATATTAATCAAGAATATTCTATAATTAGTTTCCAATTTATAAATAAACATTTAACCAAGATCATATTTTAGTCCCAAAGATGTGTTTGCATTGAGAACTTTCATTTCATTGTTTCTCCTCATGCAACTTGAAAACATTCTTTAACTTTCATTCATGCTGTATCACTTACTAAAATGTCACATTTTCTATGAGATAAAGCTTAATTTTTTCAAATTTATGTAGCTATAATTACTCTGTTTCTGACATTAAAGAGACAAATAATAATAATAATAATAAGCTACCATATTTAGATAAGCATGTTGGAGACTTGTCCAGTGTTTTTGACAAACAAAAATGTATTATCGTATATGAAAGTGTAACTCAAACTCAGGTCCCAAGAAAATCACAATTATTAAATCAGGATACTTTTATTATTACATCCAAATAGCTAAAACTATGTAACTTGGTAAATTTCAAGGGTCTTCTCTATAGCAGTTTGTAACTATCAATAATAAATGGTGCATACAGAGTTTCCTTTCTGCTATTTATCTGGGCTTTCCAAATTTTCTTTAATTATTATAAGTGAGATGACAATTAGAGCCATTTTTAAAATATTTGCAAATGAAACAAAGGCTTTATTTTTTAAAAATATTGAAGTATATTTAATTTACAATGTTGTGTTAATTCAGGTGTACAGTAAAGTGATCCAGTTATACATATGTATATATCTATTCTTTTTCATAATACTTTGAGCTGTGGTGTTGGAGAAGACTTTTGAGAAACCCTTGGACATCAAGGAGATTAAAAAAGTTAATTCTAAAGGAAATTAGTCCTGAATATTCATTGGAAGGACTGATGCTGAAGCTCCAGTGCTTTGGCCACCTAATATGATTAACTGACTCATTGGAAAAGACCTTGATAGTAGCAAAGATTGAAGGCCAGATGAAAAGAGGATGACAGAGGATGAGATGGTTGGATGGCATCACAGACTCCATGGACATGAGTTTGAGCAAGCTCTAAGAGTTGGTGATGGACAGGGAGGTCTGGCATGCTGCAGTCCATGAGGTCACAGAGTCGGACACGACCGAGCAATTGAACTGAAATGATTCTTTTTCAGATTATTTTCCCACATCAGTTCAGCTCAGTTCAGTTCCCCAGTCATATTCGATTCTTTGTGACCCCATGGACTGCAGCACATCAGACCTCCCTGGCCATTACCAACTCCCAGAGTTTACTCAAACTTATGTCCATTGAGTCAATGATGTCATCCAGCCATCTCATCCTCTGTTGTTCTCTTTCCCTCTTGCCTTTGATCTTTCCCAGCATCAGAGTCTTTTCCAATGAGTGAGTTCTTAGCATCAAGTGGCCAAAGTATTGGAGTTTCAGCTTCAACACCAGTCTTTCCAATGAACATTCAGGACTGATCTCCTTTAGGATGGACTGGTTAGATCTTCTTGCAGTCCAAGGGATCCTTAAGAATCTTCTCCAACAACACCACAGTTCAAAAGCATCAATTCTCTGGCACTCAGCTTTCTTTATAGTCCAACTCTCACATCCATACATGACTACTGGAAAAACCAAAGCCTTTACTAGATGGACCTTTGTTGGCAAAGTAATGTCTCTGCTTTTTAATATGTTGTCTAGGTTGGTCATAACTTTTCTTCCAAGGAAGAAGAATATTCTAATTTAATGTCTGTGGTCACCATCTGCAGTGATTTTGGAGCCCCCCAAAATAAAGTCTGAGACTGTTTCCACTGTTTCCCATCTATTTGCCATGAGGTGATGGGACCAGATGCCATGATCTTAGTTTTCTGAATGTTGAGCTTTAAGCTGACTTTTTCACTCTCTTCTCTCACTTTCATCAAAAGGCTCTTTAGTTTCTCTTTGCTTTCTTCCATATAGGTGGTGTCATCTGCATATATGAGGTTATTGATATTTCTCCCAGCAATCTTGATTTCAGCTTGTGCTTCATCCAGCCTCACATTTCTCATGATGTACTCTGTATATAAGTTAAATAAGCAGGGTGACAATATACAGCCTTGATGTACTTCTTTCCCTATTTGGAACTAGTCTATTTTTCCATGTACAGTTCTAACTGTATTTTCCCACATAGGTTATTATAAAATATTGAGTATAGTTCCTCATGCTATACAGTAGTCATTTTTGGTTATATATTATATATATTTTGCTGTGCATATGTAGCAGACTTATAGTTTATCCCTTCCTCCCAAGGCCTTTTGAAGCCAAAGGGAGAAATGGGCAGCAGAGAATGAGATGGTTAGATAGCACATGAATTGGAGCAAACTCTGAGAGATGGTGAAGGATAGGGAAGCCTGACAAGTTGCAGTACCTGGGTGTGCAGAGTCAAATGTGACTTAGGACTGAATAATAGCAAGAGGTTTTTCAGTATGATTTGTTAACACAGACATGCAGAAACACACACAGAGACATATAAATATATATATAGCATAGTGTAGAACACATATGTCACAGCATTAGAAACAGATATTTACCTGTGCAATAGAGCATGTCTTTTCATAACTGTTACAAAGATTGGGCACTAGTGGTCAAATGTACTGGCAGCATGTAATGAGACGGAGCTAGAATTAGCATCCATCTTGCATTAGGAAAGCCTTTTTGTAGGGACTATCTATCAGACTGCTGTCAGCTCTGTTTCCTTAATTTTGGCTATGCTGTTCTCTATCACAGAAACCACATTTGCCTGGAGGCTTTGCCAACTTACTCTCCAGGGAGTTCAACCAATGGGAGATGCTGGAGGGTGATTGGAAGGGTGCCTCCAACTGAGTGTGAGTCCGTTCTGCAGAAGAGTCTACAAGTCCTCCACTATGGTTCCCAGACTTGCTAGATGACAAAGTTGCAGTCCAGTATGCCAGGTTTCAGAAAGCTATCTCCTCTCCTGGTACCTCTATTTTTAGTGGTATTTGTTTCCTCTCTTGTTAAGAGTTAGGTTTGTCTCTGGTCTCCATCATCATATAACTGATTTTCTGCATTAAATTTATTCTGTTTGAAGTATTTATATGAGCTGCTGTTTTCCTGATCAACCACCCAGAAATCCACCTATCATTACTTTGTTTTGACTTTATGAACCCTTGGTATCTTGAATATTTTTATTGTTTATTCTAATGCTCCTATTAATTGAGCAGCCAAAATGTACCAGGCATTGTGAATTTCTGCCAGCCTACCTGTCTCTCTAGTCTCATATCAAGAGACAAGTGCCTCAGAAGGTGTGGGGGAGGGATGGAGTGGGGGATTGGGGCTGCTGTAGTTCAGTATCTAAGCTGTGTATGATTATTTGTGACCCCATGGACTGCAGCATGCCAGGCTCTCCTGTCATCCACTGTCTCCCAGAACTTGCTCAAATTTATGTCCATTGAGTCAGCAACTGACCATCTCGTCTTATGCCACCCCTTCTCCTTTTGCCTTCAGCTTTTCCTGGCATCAGGGTCTTTTGCAATGACTTGGCTCTTTGCCTCAGGTGGCCAAAATATTGAAGCTTCAGCTTCAGCTTCAGTCCTTCCCATGAATATTCAGTGTTAATTTCCTTTAAGATGAGCTGGTTTGATCTCCTTGCAATCCAAGGGAGTCTCAAGAGTCTTCCCCAGCACCACAATTTGAAAGCATCTATTTTTTTGTTGCTTAGCATTTCAACTCTCACATCTATACGTGATTACTGGAAAAACCAAAGCTTTGATGATATGGACTTTTGTTGGCAAAGTGATGTCTTACTCAGTTTCAGTCACAGGTCTTGGTGTGTAGCCAGATTCATATGTCCTCAGGCCTGTGCTCTATTTAACTCATTACAATTTCACATTCTCGCTTTTGGGACATAAAACTATTATAGCAAGTTTACCACAAGTTATATCAACTTGAGCCATTTGGTCATGATCAGTGTATTCCTGCTCACCATCCTTCCCATATTTCACAATAGAAGGAACAGGTGCACACAGCATTGAGGATAGAATTCNCTTAATCAAATCCATTATAATTATACAGTGGAGATGACAATTAGATTCAATGGATTAGATCTGGTAGACAAAGTGCCTGAAGAACTAAGGACCAGAGGTTCATAACATTGTACAAGAAGCAGTGACCAAGACCATCCCAAGGAAAAAGAAATGTTAGAAGGAAAAATAGTTGTCTGAAGAGGCTTTACAAATAGCTGAGGAAAGAAAATAAGCAAAAGCAAAGGAGAAAGGAAAAGATTAATACAAATGAACACAGAGTTCTAGAGAAAAGCAAGGAGAGATAAGAAGGCCTTCTTAAGTCAACAGTGCAAAGAGATAGAGGAAAACAGTAGAATGACAGACTAGAGATCTCTTCAGGAAAACTGGAAAGATTAAGGGGATATTTTCTGCAAGGGTGGGCACAATAAAGGGTAGAGATGATGAGGACTTAACAGAGCAGAAGAGATTAAGAAGAGGTGGCAAGAGTACACAGAAAAACTGTGCAAAAAAGGTCTTAATGACTAGGTCTCAATAACCATGATGATGTGGTCACTCACCTAGAGCCAGATATCCTGGAATGTGAAGTCAAGTGGGCCTTAGGAAGCATTTGTACAAGCAGTTAGTGGAGTTGATGGAATTCCAGTGGAGCTATTTCAAATTTTAAAAAGAACATGCTGTTCAAAGTGCTGTACTCCTTATGCTAGCAAATAAGGAAAACTCAGCCATGGCCACAGGACTGGAAAAGGTCAGTTTTCAATCCAATCCAAACAAAAGGCAATAGTAAAGATTGTTCAAACTACGTTACAATTGCTCTCATTTCACAGAATAGTAAGGTTATGCTCAAAATCATTCAAGCAANAGTTAGTGGAGTTGATGGAATTCCAGTGGAGCTATTTCAAATTTTAAAAAGAACATGCTGTTCAAAGTGCTGTACTCCTTATGCTAGCAAATAAGGAAAACTCAGCCATGGCCACAGGACTGGAAAAGGTCAGTTTTCAATCCAATCCAAACAAAAGGCAATAGTAAAGATTGTTCAAACTACGTTACAATTGCTCTCATTTCACAGAATAGTAAGGTTATGCTCAAAATCATTCAAGCAAGGCTTCATTAGTATGTGAACAGAGACTTTCCAAATTTAAACGTTTAGAAAAGGCATAGGACTCAGAAATCAAATTGACAAAACTCATTGAATCATAGAGAAAGAAAGGGAATTCCAGAAAAATATTGACTTCTGCTTCATTGAATACACTAAATCCTTTGACTGTGTGGATCACAATAAACTGGAAAATTATTAAAGAGATGGGAATAAGAACAGACCGTTTTACCTGTCTCCTGAGAAACCAGTATACAGGTCAAAAAGCAACAGTTAGAGCCTTACATTGAACAATTGACTGGTTCAAAATTGGGAAAAGAATAAGATGAGTCTGTATATTGTCACCTTCCTATTTAAATTATAGGCAGAGTACATCATGTGAAATGCTGGGATGGATGAATCACAAGCTAGAATCAAGATTGCTAGGAAAAATGTCAGCAACCTCAGATAGGCAGATTATGCCACTCTAATGGTAGAAAGTGAAGATGAACTACATAGCCTTTTGAAGGTGAAATGGGAGCAAAAAATCTAGCTCTAGCTTTAAACTCAACATTAAAAAAACTGAAATCATGGCATTCAGTCCCATTACTTTATGACAGATAGAAGGGGAAAATGTGGAAACAGTGACAGATTTTATTTTCTTGGGTTTCAAAATCACTGCAGATAGTGACTTTAGCCTTGAAATTAAAAGACACTTGCTACTTGAAAAGAAAGCTATGACACACCTAGACAGCACATTAAAAAGCAGAAACATTACTTTGCCAACAAAGGTCCATATAGGCAAAGCTATGTTTCTCCCAGGAGTCATGTACAGAAGTGAGAGTTGGACCATAAAAAAAGCTCAGCTCCAAAGAACTGATTCTTTAGAGTGGTGCTGGAGAAGATCTTTGAGAGTCTCTTTGGACTGCCAGGAAACCAAATCAGTCAGCTCTGAAGGAAATCAACCCTGAATATTCATTGGAAGTACTGATGCTGAAGCTGAAGCTCCAATACTTTGGTCACATGATTGGGAAGAGCGGACTCACTGGAAAAGACTGATGCTGGGAAAGATTGAAGTCAAAAGGAGAAGAGGGGGGCAGAAGATAATGTGGTTAGATAGCATCCCTGACTCAATGGACAGGAATTTGAGCAAACTCTGGGAAATAGTAAAGAACAGGGAGGTCTTGTGTGCTGCAGTCCATGGGGTCACAAAGAGTCCAGACATGACTTAGCAAGTGAACAACAATAAATATATAAATGAATCACTTTGCTGTAAAGCAGTAACTAGCACATTATACATAAACTATATGTCAATTTAAAAAAAGTCTTCAAAATATAGGTTTAGTTTCTCAGTCATTTTAATCACACTAGGCAGAAAATAAGACAGAAGGAAACCACCAGTCAACAACATCAGAAAACTGATGCATTTTCTGTTCATATTTCATAAATTAGGACACTTTGAAGCCTTCTGCTTGTCCCCCTTACCTCCATCAATTGTAAAACTGAATCTTCTGTGACCATATGGCACTTGAAATTGTATAAAATATACTTTTTAATCTTATCCTACTCATTTCCACCATCCATTTAGTTGAGTAGTTACAATATAAACACCAAAATCAACAAGACATTGTTTGCCAGGCCTCACTTAAGGCGTGTATGCTCATGTCTACCTGAATCAAAACTAGCCCAGCGTCCACATGCACCCACTTCACAGACACATTCTTTTACCTCGAAGGTTACTTTGGATGTGATGTTGCAGAGTAGTTCAAGCTTGAAGATGAATTTTCTTACCTGTCATTCTGATATTATGACATTTTGCAGTTCATTTATTTATTTATTCTTTCCTACTTTTTCAATTCAAATTCTGTATTTAGCCCCTTTTTTTATCCTCACTGCCAATACAGTATCTGGAGAGCTTTAAGGAGGAAACAGCTAAGTAAAGAGTGCATACTTAGTGCAGTGAGGTCGCTTTAAGAGAGAAGGGGCTCCAGGCAGCCCATCTATGGACTTCAAGGATCAGAGCCTCTGGGAGGGAAAAAACTATAGAAAAGCCAGCCCTAGAAAGAGCCAGATGAAGAAATCACACTGCAGGCAATGTGACTGGGAAACAGTACTGCTTGGATGCAGGGAAGCTTTTCCTAAATAGAAAAAATAAAGCCAGCTACTTGTTTGTGGAAAAAAAAAAAAAGAACAGAACACATATCAGTATAGTAATCAAAGCCTGGTTTCAAATAATGCACCAGTGTCAGGAGTAGATAATGGCATCTAATTAAGACATTAATTAAAACTCATAATACCTAATTAGAAAATGTAAAAGTACTATTAGATTTTTTTTCTTTTAAATTAGCTGAAGCAGCTGATTAGCAGGTGTTCTTAATTTAATTTTTTTTATTAAATAGAACACCATATGGGTAAAAATTAGATCAGCAAATGGTGATATTACCATCAGTCATTATTAAAAGCTTGGAGCAATGGCTGGAGGGGTGATGTGGGGGTCTTGGCCTGCTCCACTGCTACCTAGTTCCTTCCCTGGTACATAGCCATCTTGCTGCCTGCTTACTCCCAAATCCCACTGTAGATTAATTGGACAAGCTCCATTCTTCAACTTCTTTCTGAACTTTCTAGGAGAGCTTTGGCCCTTTGAATGTGTCAGAACTCAAGTTCTAAAAGGAAGAACCCAAGGGAATGATTTAAATTGGTGTGGAAGGAATATAGGCTAAAGACAAGAAATATTGTATCAGGTACTGAAGAAGTTAGCAAGACCCTTTAGTGGCTACCCTAGACCCTAGAAAACAAACTGTCTTCTAATTTGGTGAAGATACTGCGGGGTCAGGGCAACCTACAATAGCTTCTCACATTTATGTCATATCATTTCTGGATATTATACTTTATATGGATTGATACTATATTAAATCATGTTGTAAAAGTGTATTTTTTTCCTTTTTTGTTTATTTCCTTCTCACTGGTCAATGTATTCTTCCCAAGAGTAGACATTAGTCTGTTGAAGTGTAGTGATGTTTACAGCCACAATGCCCAAACAAGACTGAGTATGAAGTAGGTACTTGATACTGTTGTTTAGTCTTTCAGTAGTGTCCCACACTTTTGTGACCCCATGGACTCTAACTACCAGGTTCTTCTATCCATGGGATTTTCCCAGCAAGAATACTGGAGTGCGTTGCCATGACCTCCTCCAGGGGATCTTCCCAGGAGTATCTTCCTAGGGAAGACCCAGGGATTAAACCTGTGTCTCCTGCATTGACAAGCAGATTCTTTACCACTGAGCAATCACGTGAGCCCAGGTGTTTAGTAAATATTGGTTAAAAAACAAANTGGTGATATTACCATCAGTCATTATTAAAAGCTTGGAGCAATGGCTGGAGGGGTGATGTGGGGGTCTTGGCCTGCTCCACTGCTACCTAGTTCCTTCCCTGGTACATAGCCATCTTGCTGCCTGCTTACTCCCAAATCCCACTGTAGATTAATTGGACAAGCTCCATTCTTCAACTTCTTTCTGAACTTTCTAGGAGAGCTTTGGCCCTTTGAATGTGTCAGAACTCAAGTTCTAAAAGGAAGAACCCAAGGGAATGATTTAAATTGGTGTGGAAGGAATATAGGCTAAAGACAAGAAATATTGTATCAGGTACTGAAGAAGTTAGCAAGACCCTTTAGTGGCTACCCTAGACCCTAGAAAACAAACTGTCTTCTAATTTGGTGAAGATACTGCGGGGTCAGGGCAACCTACAATAGCTTCTCACATTTATGTCATATCATTTCTGGATATTATACTTTATATGGATTGATACTATATTAAATCATGTTGTAAAAGTGTATTTTTTTCCTTTTTTGTTTATTTCCTTCTCACTGGTCAATGTATTCTTCCCAAGAGTAGACATTAGTCTGTTGAAGTGTAGTGATGTTTACAGCCACAATGCCCAAACAAGACTGAGTATGAAGTAGGTACTTGATACTGTTGTTTAGTCTTTCAGTAGTGTCCCACACTTTTGTGACCCCATGGACTCTAACTACCAGGTTCTTCTATCCATGGGATTTTCCCAGCAAGAATACTGGAGTGCGTTGCCATGACCTCCTCCAGGGGATCTTCCCAGGAGTATCTTCCTAGGGAAGACCCAAGGATTAAACCTGTGTCTCCTGCATTGACAAGCAGATTCTTTACCACTGAGCAATCACGTGAGCCCAGGTGTTTAGTAAATATTGGTTAAAAAACAAGTGAATGAATGAGATCACTGAGTTTTATGTATTCTGTTTGATTGTGTACATGTGTTTGTGTATGTATGTGTGTATGCTGCTTTTAGTTTTATAAATGTTTGGGAGTCAGACACAGAATTGCAATTTCTAATAAAATCACAACCCCCAGCATTCTGGTCAATGGTCACACATTTTTATCAAGGCTGGGTGTACATGCCTGTATCAAGCCTACATTGTCGTGGGGGAATCTAAATAAATGTTATTAGCCTGAGACTCATAAAAAGACGGCTAGGCATCAGAAATTCAGTTTATGCCCTCTTAGCTCCTACGAAGACTCCATGAATAGAGACCCCTAATCCTAAATGTCAGCATGAAAGGGAAGACACAAAAATGGTCAGATTCAACCTCCATGTCTAGGATACCAGTGATAGATTTGAGACATTGAAGGCAAAAAAGGTACACAGGTATAAATTCTAAGCAGTCTGCTTAGTTAGTGCTTATTTATAATTGAGCTGTTGAGGTAAATGCACAAACAGAAAAAAAAGTCTAAATAAGATGACCATGTCCAAGAAATTAAAAATTTTGAAGGTATGCAAAGAAACGTGCAACCTTTTTTTTACTTGACCTCAATGTTAATCCTCCATGGAGTTTAATTTAAAAATTGACTTGTATAAAAAAGATAGCTAATGAGAACATACTGTATATCACAAGAAACTTTATTCAGTACTCTGTGGTGATCTAAATGAGAAGGAAGTCCAACAAAAGAGGTGACATATTTATACACATAGCTGAATCACGTTGCTGTACAGCAGAAACTAACACAACATTGTAAAGTAACTATACTCCAATAAATTTTTTTAAAAAACATTGACTTATGAAAAATGTCTTTAGAAATCTCACTGAGAAATTCTTATACAGAATGGACTAGAGGGGAAAAACCAGGAGGTATAAATAGTACATTGGATGGTAAACATTTCTTCCATTTTTGATTTTTTCTGTATTTTCTCAAGTGTCTCTGTTAATTACACCAGGAGGACTATTCCTCCTGCCCTTTTAGCACTTTTCTTTAAAGTTTCTTATTCCAAGGGAAAGTTTTTAAGTTCATTGAGGCTTTCTTTGTAAATTGAAAGTATGAAATGAGGAGGGAGGAAAGAGCCTGAATCTATCAAAACAGTGATTTTCCTGATAGGTGCTTTAAAAAGGCTGTCTATCTTCCCAAGTCTTGGTGTATGCTGAATAAAAGCACTGATGTCTTCACAGGAGAGTAAACATAGAAGTGCTACCTAAAAATTGCTAGGCAGCTATAAAGGAAATACATGACTCTATTATTTTGAAATGTAGGCAAACATGGACACCAAAGCCCTGGGCAAGACAGGAAGCCATCTACTATTAATAAGTGAGAGTTTGATGACCCTACCTCATATGATACATAAAAGAACAACAGCATCATTTTCTGGGAAAAGCTATTTAGATGCTTGTGTTTGGAGTGGGATCACAGGGTTGTTTTTGTTGTCTGTCCTTTTCCTTTGGGTCACTGTTTGGCTACACCTATGTCCAGGGCAGATGGTGACCAAGTCAGAATTCAGCATCTGTCCTTGGACAGTTGAAAATATTTTTACCAAAAACAGAAATCATGGGATTCCAAGCAGAACTTAATGTTTTCCAGCATATCACCACCACCTATTTTAGGAGATCCCTTTATCATCTATTTGTTTGTTCAACATGGTAAATATGAGTTGGTAGAGTACAGGTAGCTTAGGGTGGATGGAGTTGGGGAAGGGGGCTAAGTTCATTCAGGAGGGAAGAAGGAGTGCTTAGAGATTTCAGTTTATTTTTTCCTTCTCTTCTCTCTCATGTGATTGGCTGGTGAGAAAGACGTGGGATGTCCTGATTCTGGACCCTGGAATAGATTCAGGAAGAAGAAGGCCTTGAGTTGGCAGGGGAGATAATCTGGGAGAGGGACATGCTCAGAGAAGGGCTTTAGGCACCCTGTAGACCCTGCTTCATTATGCCCTTGAGATAGAAGACAAGATGAGGGAATCGACCATTGAAAAAGGGAGCAATAAGATTTATCTCAGATAGCAAAAAATTAAAGCTCATTTTCTTGATCAGACTTAATTGACTTTGGGCAACCTGGGCTCAGATGGTAAAGAATCTGCCTGCATTGCAGGAGATCCAAGTTTAATCCTTGGGTCAGGAAGATCCCTTGTAGAAGAGAATGGCAATCCACTTCAATATTCTTGCCTGGAGATTTCATGGACAGAAGAGCCTGATGAGCTATAGTCCATGGGGTCACAAAGAGTTGGATGCAACTTAGCAACTAACACTTTCCATTTTTCTTTTCTAATCTCTAATAATCTTTTTGACTCAATTAAATTGTGTATAAAATGCTAAAAATACCCCACATATATAATATTTCATCCACAGAGGCTTGTGAACACAAAATAATCTGACATACACAAGTACTGAATAAATATTCACTGTTTCTCAAATTTAGTATTATTATTATTGAAAATAATAAAAAGGATCTTCAAGATTCTCAAAAAGGCAAAAATAACTGGTAAAATGAGATCACTGATATGTGGAATCTAATTAAAATGACATAAATGAACTTATTTTCAAATCGGAAACGTACTCACAAATTGAAAAAAAAAAAAAAAACTTATGGTTACCAAAAGGGAAACATGTCAAGGAGGGATAAATTAAGAGTTTGGGATTAACATACTCACACTACTATATATAAAGAGAACTAACGTCAGTTCAGTTCAGTTCAGTCACTTAGCCGTGTCCGACTCTTTGCGACCCCATGAATTGCAGCGCACCAGGCCTCCTTGTCCATCACCAACTCCCGGAGTTCACTCAGACTCATGCCCATCCAGTCANAATATTTATCTGAATACAAACACATGCACACAAACCCTTATGCATCTATTGGAATCTGCATCTGTAATAGTGGAGGTTTTAGGATTAAGGATTGGGCTTCTATCCACACTCTATTCCAAAGTTCATTCAGCAATTAGCAGAAAATTGTTATGCACAGCAAGATCTCAAAAACCCTACTACAAACACCTTGCAATCAGGAAAAGCCTTTGAATCATTGTAATATCTTAATAGTACCTTGAGCTGCATCTGGCCTTTATAACACACTACCATCTCTTTAGGGACCATGGCTTACCTGGGGTTAAATAAGTCACATAAAAGAAAGCCTCTGTAATTCCTTCTCACTTTCTTTTCTCATCGACTTTCTCTTCTCCTGAAACTAGAAGCTATCCAGGTTAGGCACCCATGAAAGTGAAAGAGTCAGTTTCTCAGTTATGTCTGACTCTGCGACCCTATGGACTGTATCCTGCTAGACTCCTCTGTCCATGGAATTTCACAGTCAAGAATACTGGAGTGGGTGGCTGTTTCCTTCTCCAGAGGATCTTTTTGACCCAGAAATCAAACTTGGTTCTCCTGCATTGTGGGAAGATTCTTTACCATTTGAGGTACTAGGTTAGGTGTGTATATCATTTCCTGAATTTAGCCAATAGGCCATAATCTTATAGCACCTGATTTTAATGCAATGGTTCTAATTTAGGTGAAAAATCGTGATAGATTTCTTAGAAGACCGATGAGTTACCACTACTGAGGCAACCAGAAAACAGACTGCCTTCCTTCCAGAAGTGCAGAAACATCTGAATTCTACCCGTATGGACTCCAAACTTGAAAGTTTCTAGTGGTTGTCACTCCTTCCTTGTCAGGACACTGGCTTCTTGCTTTTGCTTTCTGACTAGCTGCAGCCCAGTGGCTACAGAAAAAAAACTCATAGGGGTCTGCTGTCTAGGTACTTGAGCACTTTAATTATTTCCTTGACCTCACTGATTTTGCTTCTTCTCTGAGTGTAGGGAGAACAGAGACACTTTACTTCTCTGGAAATGCTCACTTAACGTGGAAAAAAAAGTTTAGTTTTAGTTGAACCCTANTAGCTGCAGCCCAGTGGCTACAGAAAAAAAACTCATAGGGGTCTGCTGTCTAGGTACTTGAGCACTTTAATTATTTCCTTGACCTCACTGATTTTGCTTCTTCTCTGAGTGTAGGGAGAACAGAGACACTTTACTTCTCTGGAAATGCTCACTTAACGTGGAAAAAAAAGTTTAGTTTTAGTTGAACCCTAGCTACAAAGTCACATAGAACAGTAGGTAAATGCATCTAAGACCCATAGGAAATAGAGTTATCCTTTCAATTACCAACTATCAGCAGCTGGTCCTAAGGTTCTGGCAGAGGAAAGTTTTGGCAACAAGTACTACATATGACCTTGAACTTGAGACCCAGTTCGCATGTCTCCTGGAGTCCTAAAACCATCAGCAAGCTGATACTTAGCTTCTTAGTCTGCTATTTTGTCCTCATGAGCCTCCCAAGATAGTCAGGTGATTAGTAATGTATCATTTTACTAACTCCCCTCCCTTTGATATCAAGCACTATTAAAATTTTATCTCTAGTTATGACAGCCTTAAAGAATTACTTTTTGTGTTTATATGCAGTATCACCTCTGTTGCTGGATATTATCTTGAATTCAAATCCAAATGTAACAGAATATCTGTTCAGGCCAGACAAGTTTGTTAAGGTCAAGGGATGGTGTATTCCATTGGAAGGAACAAAATTTCAATTTACAAGAAGTCATATGCACTTACAAAGGAGCAAGAGAAAAGGAAAGCAAAATCAGATAAACTGAGTGTTTTTAAATACCAAGTGTTAAACAGGTACTTTCAAATATATCATTATTTCATTCTGACAACAAATCTAGAGAGTAAGCATTACTATCTTTTTTTTTAAGTTTTTAACTTTGATTTTAGATTGACATGAATTTGTAAAATAGAACACAGAAAGATCACAATATCCTTCATCCAATGTCCCCAATAGTAGGAATTTGAAAACTATGCTAGACTACAAGGAGTAGGCATGAACATAGATATGATTAAAATACAATTAAAATATGATTAAAATCCTCACAAGTATCTCACATGTTTTCCACACCCTCTCTCCTCTCATAGAGACTCCCACCTTAACTTTGGCAACTCAAACTTTGTTCTTCATCTCATGACTTTGCCATTTTAAGAATGTTACACAAGTAAAATTATATTGATAGAATTTGCAGTCCCTAGAAATTCATCCAAGTTGTTGAGTATATCAGTGGTTATTTCCTTTCTATTAATAAGTAGTATTCCAGTCAATCTTAAAGGAAATCAATCCTGAAAACTCTGTAGATCATGACAAACTATGGAAAACTCTTAAAGAGAAGGAGCACCAGGCCACCTTAACCTGCCTCCTGAGAAATCTGAATGTAGGTCAAGAAGCAACAGTTAGAACTGTACATGGAACAACAGATTGGTTCCAAATACAGCAAGGAGTACCTCAAGTCTGTATTTTGTCATCCTGCTTATTTAACGTCAATGCAGAGTATATCATGCAAAGTGCTGGGCTGGATGAAGCACAAGGTAAAATCAAGAGTGCCAGGAGAAATACCAATACCTCAGATAGGCAGACGACACCACCCTTATGGAAGAAAGTGAAGAGGAAGTAAATAGCGTCTTGATAAAAGTGAAAGAGGAGAGTTAAAAAATTGGCTTAAAACACAGCATTCAAAACACTAAGATCATGGAATATGGTCCCATCACTTCATGGCAAATAGATAGTGAAACAGTGGAAACAGTGAGAGACTTCATTTATTTGGGTTCCAAAATCACTGCAGATGATTGAAATATCCACTGCATTTATGAAATTAAAAGCTTCTTGCTCCTTGGAAGAAAAGCTATGACCAACCTAGACAGCATATTAAAAAGCAGAGACATTATTTACCAGTAAAAGTCCATCTAGCCAAAACTATGGTTTTTCCAGTATTTATGTATGGATATGAGTGTTGAAACATAAAGATGACTGAGCACCAAAGAAATTATGCTTTCGAACTGTTGTGGGTTGGAGAAGGCTCTTGAGAGTCCCTTGTACTGCAAGGAGATCAAACCAGTCAATACTAAAGGAAATCATTTCTGAATATTCACTAGAAGGACTGATGCCGAAGCTGAAACATCAATACTTTGGCTACCTGATGCAAAGAGCTACCTCATTGAAAAAGACCCTGATGCTGTGAAAGATTGAAGGCAGGAGGAGAAGGGGATGATAGAGGATGAGATGATTAGATGGCATCTGTGACTCAATGGACATGAGTCTGAGCAAGTTCCATGAGTTGGGATGTACAGAGAAGCCTAGTTGCTGAGATCCATGGCGTTTCAAAGAGTCAGGCATTCTGTACATCTGTGTCTCTTTTGCTGTCTCACATACAGGTAAAAAAAAAAATATATATATATATATATATATATGTACACATATTAAAAAAAAACAACGAAGAGTCAGACATGACTGAGCAAATGAGCTGAAAATTCCCTTTTAGTATTTATTTTGTATCTGATGAGTTTAACAATTTGAACTCTTTAAATAATTAATCTACTTTTACCTAAGTTTTCAAATTCATATGTGTAGAGTTGGTTATATTATATTCTTACTATCCTTTTGATATCTGTGAGGTCTTCCCTGCTTTATTTCTGATACTGTTAACTTGTATATTGTCTTTTTATTTTCTTTTTGTTTTGCTACAGTTTTATCAAATTTATTGATCTTTTCAAAGAAACCATTTTCTTCATTGACTTCTATTGAGTTTCCTTTTCACTTTTATTGATTTGCTGCTGCTGCTTATAAGTCACTTCAGTCAGGTCTGACCCTGTGCGACCCCATAGACAGCAGCCCACCAGGCGCCTCTGTCCCTGGGTTTCTCCAGACAAGAATACTGGAGTGGGTTGCCATTTCCTTCTCCATTATTGATTTGCGTTCTTTACCATATAATGTTCAACTTTCTCCTTGGCTGCCAGGAGCCAGCATGGGAGATCTCACCCATGACAAGGTCATGCAAGGAGACCTGACAAGCAAGATTTGAAGACTGAAGGGACTCCCTGGGCCTATCACACCCACGACAAGGTCATGTGAAAGAGACCTGATGAGCAAGGTGGATCAGGACTCGAGGGACCTCCTGGACCTTTTTGAGCATCCACTCCAAAACCAGAATCTGTCTTACTATTTTATGACTTTCACCAACTCTTCTGACATTAACAGGGGGCTGGTACCCATTACTTGGCTTTAGTTTTTTGGGTTTTTTTTTGGTCTAGATTATCAATGGAGGAACTTAGGTTATTTCCTTGAAGCTTTTCATCCTTTATAATGTAAGCAATCAGTGCTATAAATTTCCTTCTCTGCAGTGTTTAGCTCTTAGTTCAGTTAGTTCAGTTGCTCAGTCATGTCTGACTCTGTGTGACTCCATGAACTGCAGCATGCCAGACTCCCCTATCTATTACCAACTCCAAGACATTGCTCAAACTCATGTTCATCGAGTCAGTGATGCCATCCAACTATCTCATCTTCTGTTGTCCCCTTTTCCTCCTGCCTTCAATCTTTCCCAGCATCAGGATCTTTCCAATGAGTCAGCTCTTTGCATGAGGTGGCCAAAGTATTAGAGTTTCAGCTTCAGCATCAGTCCTTTCAATGAATATTCAAGACCAACTTGCTTTATGATTGTCTGGTTTGATCTTCTTGCAGTCCAAGAACTCTCAAGAGTCTTCTCTAACACCACATTTCAAAAGC
Source organism: Neotragus moschatus (assembly GCA_006410615.1). NCBI lineage: Eukaryota > Metazoa > Chordata > Mammalia > Artiodactyla > Bovidae > Neotragus > Neotragus moschatus. The sequence goes on from SJYA01000279.1 coordinate 46,885, forward strand.
ATAAATTCTTCAGCACTCAGCTTTCTTTATAGTCCAACTCTTACATCCATATATGACTGCTGGAAGAACCATAGATTTGACTAGATTGACCTTTGTCATAAAGTAATATCTCTGCTTTTTAATATGCTGTTTAGGTTGTTGATAGCTTTCCTTTCAAAGNCTCTCAAGAGTCTTCTCTAACACCACATTTCAAAAGCATAAATTCTTCAGCACTCAGCTTTCTTTATAGTCCAACTCTTACATCCATATATGACTGCTGGAAGAACCATAGATTTGACTAGATTGACCTTTGTCATAAAGTAATATCTCTGCTTTTTAATATGCTGTTTAGGTTGTTGATAGCTTTCTTTTCAAAGAACAAGCATCTTTTAATTTCATGGCTGCAGTCACCATCTGCAGTGATTTTGGAGCTCAAGAAAATAAAGTCTGTCATGGTTTCTATTGTCTCCCCTCTATTTGCCATGACGTGATGGAACCAGATGCCATGATCTTAGTTTTCTGAATGTTGAGATTTAAGTCGACTTTTTCACTCTCTTCTTTCACTTTCATCAAGAGGCTCTTCAGTTCCTCTTCACTTTCTGCCATAAGGGTGGTATCATCTGCATATCTGAGGTTATTGATATTTTTCCCACCAATCTTGACTCCACCTTGTGCTTCATCCTATCCAGCTTTTCTCATGATGTACTCTGCATATATATTAAGTAAGCAGGGTGACAATATACAACCTTGATGTAATCCCTTCCCAATTTGGAACCCGTTTGTTGCTCCATGTCCAATTCTAATTATTGCTTCTTGTTGTGTATACAAATTTCTCAGGAGGCAGGTCAGGTGGTCTGGTATTCCCATCTCTAAGAATTTTCCACAGTTTGTTTTGGTCTACACAGTCAAAGGCTTTGGTATTGTCAATAAATCTGAAGTAGATGTATTTCTGGAACTGTTTAGCTCTGTCTTACACATTTTGTATGCAGCATTTTCATCTTCAATATATCACCTATATATCTTGGTTTCCCTTGCAACCTCAAGGGAGCTATGTATTATTTTTTAAAGTGTTTGTTTGATTTCTAAGTGAAGATGTATTTGATGTTGACTTCTAGTTTGATCTGATTTTCCAAGAACTTTGTGTGATTTAAATATATTTAAATAAGTTGAGGCTTGTTTTGTGGCCCAGGATATAGTCTACTTTGGTATATTTACTATGGGTCCTTTTAAAGAATGTGCATGCAATAGTTATGAGGTAGAATATTTTATAAAAGTCATTTACCTCTTGTTTGCAGATTGTGCTCTTCTATATATTTGATAATTTTCTATACATTTTTTCTATGAATTGTTGTGATGGAGGTTGAAATCTTTAACTGCAGTGGTAGATTTGTCTATATCTTCTTTCAATTCCACCATGGTTTGTGTCACGCATTTTAAATAACTGTTGTTTAGCATACACATTTATGATTATTGTGTTTTTTAATTCATTCTGTTAATATCTGCTCTTTTTGGTTATTTAAGACTACAGAAATTTAATGTAATTGTGAATATGATAGTTCTTAATTCTGACATTTTTGTTTTCTGTTTTTTCTGTTTTCTTTTTCTTTCCTCCCTGTATGTAATTTGAACATTTTTATAGTTTTATCTTAGTTGTCTATATTTTTGTGCTTAAGTTTACCTTGTTATATAGCCTTTTACAGTTCACATAATGTAAAGACACTTTACTTCCCTTTCTGTTTCATTACCCTTTACATGTTGGAAGTATGGGAACTTTTCTGTTTTAGAAAGTATTCAAGAAAAAAAAATCAATAGTTCTCCTTTTCAGGAGAAGCTGATATATTAGCATGTTTTGGTATTTAAGCATATGATCATTTCAATTTTTCATTGGAGGATAATCAACTTACAATATTATGCTGGTTTCTATCATACATCAACATCAATCAGGTATGTATAAAACAGGTATGTGTATGTCCCCTCCCATTTGAGCTCCCTGTGTCACACAGCAAATTCCCACTGGATATCTATCTTACATATGGTAATGTATTTATTTCCATGCTTCTCTCTCAGTTCCTCTCACCCTGTCCTTCTCTCACTGTGTCTATAAGCCTGTTCTCTGTGTCTGCATCTCTATTGCTTCCCTCCAAATAGGTTCATTAATACCATCTTTCTGGATTCCATACACATGCATTAATATACAATATCTGTCTTTCTCTTTCTGACTTGCTTCACTCTGTACAATAGGCTCTAAGTTCACCCACCTCACTAGGACTAACTCAAATGTGTTATTTTTAATAGGAATATGTTTTCTAAAGCAAATAGTAAAACCACAAGGAGATTCTCATGGATTGGTACCCTTCTTATAGATGTCTACATACATATACATTCATAATTTGAAATAAGCACTTATTATTCTGCATTTATTATTTCTTTAAGGAATATTATTTATTATGAAAGAGACAAGCCTATGAAAATTCTTCAGAAACAGAGACATATTGTGAGCTTCTTGATTTGAATAATGAAAGTAAATGGAAGCATCATATAAACTTGCAATTAATTACCTTCTCAGCAAGTGAGTGGAAAACTAAAAAAAAAAAAAAAAAGACTTTCAAAACTTAAAAAACAATCCTTAGGTTTCATAATGTTCTCTTTGGTGGTAGACTGATAATATATTATAAAAGGTGACCATGTCTTCATCCCTGAAAGCTGAGAATATGTTAGGCTATGTGGCAAGGGGAAATTAAACATGCAAATGAAAGTAAGTTTCTAAATTGACTGATCTTGAGATGAGGAAATTATTCTGACTTGTGTGGGAGACCCAGTGCAACCACCAGGATCCTTATTAGGATATAGAAGGAAATTGAGTGTCAGAGTGATGCAGCATGAAAACAAGTTAATCATTCATTGTTGGCTTTGAAGATGGAAGGAGATGAAAACCAAAGAATACAGACAGCCTCTAGCAGACAGAAAATAAAAGAAATAAGTTCTTTCTTAAATTCTCCAGCAGAATGCAAGTCTGTCAACTCCTTTTTGTTAGCCCAGTGAATACCATTTTCACATCTGACCTCCATAACTGTAAAATAATAATGTTGTTGTTTTAACCTACAAGTGTGTGGCAACTTATTAAAGTAACAATTTGCAATACAGCATCTATTGCTCTTTTCCTTCAAGTTGATATTTCTCTAGTTCTTGACATATCAGTAATTTTCACTTGAAATGTGGACAACAAGAATATTATGTTTTTACCTTCTGGGTTTTAATTCATTTGCTTTCACTGACCATTTGTGATATCACTGTGACAGGGGAAGGATGGTCGTGTCCTTGAATTACCAAGTGGGGGTAGAAGGTCAGTTGACCACTCAGCCTATATTGACACTTGGGAATGGAGGATATCCTCTTAATTAGTTCTGGATGGAGATGGGATTGCCAGATCTCCAACACTGCTATTGATATCACCTTGCCTGGAAGGAGCAAGGACACCTCATTATTGCTATTTGTGTTGCCTTTGGTGACACATTCACTATTGTGATTTGTTGAAACACCTGCCTTTTTACCTGGTATTTTAAAAAGTCATTTGAACATGGAGAGAGATAATTGTGTTGTGACTTCTCAATGTAGACAAAGTCCAGGTTGCTTATATGGTTTCCACTGATACCAAAAGTTGGGAGTTAATTTGCATATTGTTAATATGCTATTTTCATATTAGTTGAAAAATTACATATTTTCAACCCAGCAGGAATGACAAATCTTGCTTTTTATGCAGTCTTCTCTGCTGCCCATTCAGCTTGTGTGGTACAAGTGGTGGAGGGGCGACAGTGTTTTGAAGGTGTTTGGCTGATAGAGTTGTTACTGTCAATATTCTTGGTTCTTTGGCTAAAAGGCAAAATTTTATCTGGAAGTTCTGTCTGTTCCCTTTGGATTGTCTTTGTTCCATACTTCTTCTACATAATTTATTGGATATAAGAAGCAAAATGAAGGCCCAGAGAACTCAAAGCTGTATTAGTCTTTGTGCTGTGAGGTCCCTGGCAGATCTATCTTCTCTCTAATTTTCATTTTCTCATGTTTTGTGTTTTTGGTTTGTTTTTGTTATTTTATGTTTGTTTCTTTGTTTACTTGTTCATAAACTGTCCAAGATAGTTTGTTCTTAGCAGGATAGATAGATTAAAATGTATCTACTTCAGCTTCCTGGATGTAGAAATCATGCTAACTTTTTTTTTTTAATTCTTTAACTTTTTTAATTTTTAAAGAACTTTATTGAAGTGTAGTTGCTTTTTTTTTTTTTGAAACTAATCAAAGTTGAGATTCAGAACTGCCAAACAACTTTCTGAAGCTTGCACATCATTTCATCCATTACCAGTGACTGAATATCTTGATTACTCCTGTAGTTTTCCCTACTCCTGTATCTAGAATTATAAATAAGAAACCACATAACTGAGTGCTAACTTGGAGAATGTAAACTTTATTCTAAAAGTAACCCAGAAACATAGATAAGATTTTAGAAAGGCTTGGAAGAGCATGTGATCAAGTTATCTGGATGAAGTTTTTATTTACAATAAGACTGATTTCTCCTTCTAAAACAATTTTTTTCTTCTCTGCATAATCTCTTCTAAATGCTCGCTATCTTTTGAGTTGAATACCTATTTGGGGATTTTTGCTTGTTATTCTCACTGATATTTCTCATGCCCCAAAATAGACCAACTGAGAGAAGGCTGTACTGTGTCAGGTTACAGAGTCTCAGGCAGAAAGTGGATAAGGATAGTATTTAGAAGTATTTTGACAGAAGTGCCAAATTAAAACAATTTTTAGAATATGTATTTATATAGCACATCTTAGTCTAGCAGCTGTAAGAATCTCTAGAAAGAGCCAGAAAATACACCAGTTGTACAGAAGCCAGCTTTCTTCTGCTTATTGATTCAAATAGATGTGTGTATTTATACACACAATGCATATCTCTTACATACCTGGAAGCACTGTGTATCAGATACACCATGATAAGCTATAAAATCATAGATTTGTTTTCCCTTTCTTTTATATGTTTTTACAAAAGTTCCTATGAAATGATCTTTATCTAAATAGTTAAAACTTATGGCATTTGATTAAATAAATAACCAAGAGTGTATTAAACAATTATGCTATGCTTAGCTGTATAATAAAGTAGATGATTTATGCTTTAAATCTTATCAACCACTTAACTCAATCTTACATCCTGATTTTCAGCAATCTCACTCCCTTCTCATTGAGTAGTCATGGCTAAGTGAACAAATTTCTTTCACTTTTTCTTTTCTTCATTTGAAAATGTCAATGTTTCAATCCCTTATGCTTCTGTCTGATAATAATGTATATCCCCCTCTCTTCCTATACTAACTTCTCCATCTAAGCATTTGTTCCCCCTATCCATTTTTAATAAAGAGAAAGTATTTCTAAACTTTCTATATTTACAATGCTTGTAGAATCTCAGTAAAATTTTCAGTGTATTCCAATGCCAAAACAAAAACCTGAAAGTTCCAGTTAAGTAACTAAGTATAAAAAGTAGTAATAAATAACTATATCCTAGTCACTTTGTATCTGGTAAAAATAATATACATAAATTAAAAGAAAAACAATTTTATTTTATGACTTAAACTACAGTTACTTATGTCAACTGATAGGGAAAAAAAAAAAAAAAAAAGCAGAACTTAGAAACTGAGAGCACTGTTTCACTTGGCAGACATTCTGAAGATTTCAATCCCAGGACACAGTATTTCAGACAATGCTGAGAAACTGTTCTGAAGAGTCGACTTGCAACAAAGGTCAAGTAGTCAAAACATCAAAAGATTATTGTTAATTATAGAAACCCAGACATCTCAAGTTAATGAAATTAACACTTTTCTGTATACAGGAAGATGCAGGTGTCTGGGCTCATGTAAATCATTTATTTTTGATATGCGCCTCAGCTATCTGGGGCCATTTTCTCATCCTGAGTTTCTTCATGGTGCACAATAGCTGCATCATTCCATTCCATTCTGGGTTCCCTCAGGGCTCACCACTGGGGAAGCTATAACATGGTGAATTCATATTTTTCATGAACAGTTCCTGTTGGGATAGATGTATTTATTGGGCACTGCACAACTTCTCAAAACATAATACCATACTGGATACCACCACCCTCATACCCTACTTCATAGTGATTTTCTCATTATACCTGCATTTTATGGCAGAAAATACTAATGCAACTTCACATCAATAAGAGTATGGTACAATCTAAAGGAGGGCAAAGCAACCCACTCCAGTACTCTTGCCTGGAGAATCCCATAGACAGAGAAGCTTGGCAGGCTACAGTCCATAGGCTCACAAAGAGTAGGATATAATTTAGCATGCACATACACACATAGTCTAACATCTAAAATGCCTAATACCTTACCTAAGAAGTTGACATGGTACATTGTTGTTTTCAAATATTACTGTGTTACCCTCAAAATTTTAAATGATCCCACCCAAAGATGGATATGACTGAAGCAACTTAGCACATATGCGTACACCACAGATCCAGGTCCCCATGGTGTTCCAGACATTTGAGCACTTAGTTCAGGAACCATGGTCAAGTATAAACAACAGAGCCATAAAGTCTAAGCTCAAATCCAGCTCTGCCATCTTCTAGGTATGCACCACAATGCCGGAAGCCAGCACGGAAGATCCCACCCATGACAAGGTCATGTTGAAGAGAACTGTTAAGCAAGGCTTCAGGACTCAAGGGGGCTCCCTAGACCTGCTTGAGCATCTACCCCAAAACAAGAATCTGTCTGTCTTACTATTTCATGACTTTCACCAACTCTTCTGACATTAACAGGGGGCTATCCCCGACTACCTTTCTCTGGAGAAAATCAACTTAGGTCTCTAGCTAAAAAGTCTCCTGGACATGACAGGACTATTTCAAATGAAACAGCCTCTGTTAGCATTCTAGCTTGCTTGTCAGGTTTAACCAGACTCTTGCAGCTACGCATATGATTTTCACAGCCTCCCGGCTGTAAGAGGCATGGGAAGCCTAAAACACAGAGCCCTTCAAAGAGTTAAAACCTATTAGAGTAGTGCTGGTGTAGGATTTCATTATTGGGCCAATGCTTGTTGCTAAGTTCTCATATCTCTTATTCACTGTGCACCTGGGAGTGCATTAGTTAACATTGTTGGAATGTAAGAGAAACAAGCGTAGCCTTGAAATTAACCACATCAGACCTTTGAGCTAATTGGTTCTTTCTTTCTTGTAACTCACTGCACCTTTGCCCCATGAGAAATGTAACTCTGTTTAGCATTTTCTGAGGTTGAATAGATTAGAAATATAAAGAAAAAACACTTCAAGGGAAAATAAATTTTCTGGTTGAGCAGCCTTTATCAAAAGAAGGTCATAAAATGTTGACAGGCCTCCAAGACCAGAAGGTAATGTACATATTGTTTATGGGAAAGGTATGCAGAAAAAATCCTGGTTTTGATAAAGACAAAACAGATGTAATGTTTGGGATCACTCTGTATGACTTTGCATCTTTCATTTCTCTCCATGTACAAGTTAAGGTATAAAAGTCCCTTTTAAAAGTACAGTAATAGGCCTCACTTACCGAAGCTTGGTCACCTTGTGTCTTTCTTTTTTTCTTTCTCTCCTCTAATTTCTTATCTACAACATTCTTTCCTTATCTCTCTCTAAATCATTCACTGACGCTGTTTCTCCTTCTGGTTCCCCTGGATCCTGATGGGGCTGGACCCCGGCACCACAAGAAGCATCTAACCCATGTGTGTGTGTGTGTCTGTGTGTGTGTGTGTGTGTGTCTCTGTGTGTGTATTTTCATTTGAAACATTTACAATGTTCAAAGTTTGGAAAGGAATACATCAAGACTGTATACTGTCACCCTGCTTATTTAACTTATATGCAGAGAACATGTGCAAAGTCAGACTGGATGAATCACAAGCTGAAATCAAGATTGCCGAAAGAAATATCAACAACCTCAGATACCACAAATGATACCAATGGTAGAAAGCAAGGAGGAACAAAAGAGCTTCTTGATAAGGATAAAGAAGGAGAATGAAAAAGCTGGCTTCAAGCTCAACATTCAAAAATCTAAGATCACAGCATCTGTTCCCATCACTTCATGGAAGACAAAAGGGGGGAAGTGGAAGCAGTAACAGACTATTTTCTTGGGATTCAAAATCATTGTAGGTGGTAACTGCAGCCATGAAATTAAAAGACGCTTGCTCCTTGGAAAGAAAGCTATGAAAAATCTAGACAATGTATTAAAAAATGAAGAAATCGTTTTTCCAACAAAGGTCCATATACTCAAGGCTATGGCTTTTCCAGTAGTCATATATAATGTGACATATAAAATAGGCTGAACACCGAAGAACTGATATTTTCAAATTCTGGTCCTGGAGAAGACTCTTGAGAGTTCCCTTCAACTACATGGAGCTCAAACCAGTTAATCCTAAAAAAAATCAACCCTGAATGTTCATCAGAAGGACTGATGCTTAAGTCTGAAGTTCCAATACTTTGGCTACCTGATGCAAAGAGCCACTCATTGGAAAAGACCCTGATACTGGGAAAGATTGAAGGCAAAAGAAGAAGGGGGTGGAAGTGGATAAGATGGCTAGATATAATCATTAACTCAATGGAGATGAATATGAGCAAACTCCAGGAGATAGTGAAAGACAGGAGAGCTTGGTATGCTGCTGTCAATGAGGTAACGAAGAGTTGGACACTACTTAGCAACTGAAAAACAACAACAAATAACATTGTACTAATGTTTACAATAACAGTATTGATTTTGTAGATTTGTAGTAAAAAGTAAACTTCTATAAGCAATGCCTTTTAAACAAATCTATGCATAGAATGTACATTGCCCAAATAAGTGTTACCTATTAAAATATTAACAATGTCTTCATTTTCCAAAATCTTTAACCTCTTTGTCAATTATATATTTTCCATAAGGCCTAATGCAGATTAAAGGCTCCTTCCAGTCTGAAAAAAAGAAACATATTGAGAGAAGTTGTACAAATAAAAACCATAAAATCTCCCCTGTCCATTAATCTAAGACTTTCCATCCTTGCTCAGGTGATGCCACATCTTTGTAGCTGTTGTCTCTAACTTCTGAACTGAAGATTTCCCACTATAGGAAAGGCACAGTAACGAGATACTGTTCAGCAGGTGAGTTTCTGTCCCCTTATGCTACCTGCCTCTATTGATAAGTACAAACCAGTTTGAATTTTTGTCCAGAGCAAGTCAACAAGTTCACACACTGTATCCCAGGGGCAAATAGGAGATCAAAAGAACACAACTCTCATTTTGCATTATTTCCTTTCCTATATGCCTAATGACAACACTTGATGTGCTCTTCAACTTGTTCTTACTTGGAAATAAGGTTTACTCTTGAGAAAGAGATCTTAGAAAGTCTCTCAATGTATTCTTGGTCCTGAGAAATTGAAGGAATCTGTCACAAGTGATAAGCAGGATGATGGAATTCATGAGCAGAGGAAAATAGTTGGGTAATAAGATGTTGCCCTGTGAAATAAGAAATGTATGGAGTCATTCACCTCTTAGTAAATACATGATAGAGAAGAGAATTTAAAGTTCATTAAATAGAATTAAATATGAAAAATGAGAGGGCAAATGGGATCTTGTTTAAATACACTGTATTCTCAGCTAAGTGAGATAAAGCCACAGCCCCTCATCTTGACAATAACTTATTGCCTAGAGGAATTTTCATTACTGTTTTTTCACTGAGATAGCTTCATCAATAAAAAGTATAAAGGATAAGAACAATGTCAAAATACCATCACCCAAGAAGGAACCATCTCCTTTATTCTCAGTGAAAAATGTTCTTTAAAAGGATTTGCTTTGACTTTAGTCAGAAAACTTATCTTATTTACAAAGTAAGTAAAAGGAAAGTCTCTCAGTCATGTCTGACACATCGAGACCCCATGGACTATACAGTCCATGGAATTCTTCAAGCTGGAGTACTGGAGTAGGTAACCTTTCCCTTCTACAGGAGATCTTCTCAACCCAGGGATCTAATCCAATTCTCCTGTACTGTAGGCAGATTTTTTACCAGCTGAGACTCAAGGGAAGTGCACTTATGAAATAAGGAAAATACTATAACAGATTTGGTCTAAAAGTATCCAGCAAAGGACAGGGCAAGAAATTGCAATTCTATCAGCAGTGCTGAGGGCAAAATATTTTCGTTTTCTCTACACACAAACCAAAGTGGGCTTGGAGGCTCAATATTTTGGGTTTTATCCACAGCTCTGCTGCTTAGTCTTAGACCATGGACAAATTATTTAAGGTGCCCTGGATTCTGCTTCCTCATCTCTAGGGGATGGGCATCTTACCAAAAAGCAATTCATATTGCAGCTGAATAAAAGTCACAGAAACTGTCCTCAGGGAGGCTCTTTTTCACTTCATCCTACGCTAGGGCCTCTCACATTCCTTCCAGTTGATTCCCAGTTGACAGGCCTCAGGACTGTCACACATTAGTTGATGCTCTTACCTATGAGAAGCAAGCACCATTTTCTTCTCTGCTTACAAAACTCATATCTTTTGTTGCTGTGAAAACACAGGGTCTGTTAGAGACTTTCCTGTCTCCCTTGAAGATGCTTGATGCTGCTGGATGTCCAGATTACAGTCAATATCACTTTAGTGTTTCTCATTGTCTTTAGGACTCCTGTGTGAAGCTCTAACTGGTCCCCCAGGCTATGATACTTTTTAGGTCTCAGTCACTTTTTGTTTACAATGTTTTCGTTCTGCTTATTGCATCATTTTGTGTATGTGACTCATTCCTCAACATTTATTGAATGAATCAGTTAATTAAAGAAGATGTGCAAGTGAGCAATGATGAGGCCTTTAAGACTGGAAAAAGCAGTGTAATAAAAAGTGAGTTTTAACTTCCTTAGGATTTAAAGCTTTCCTTACCCAAGCCCCACATGACACAACTTCCAAGCAATCAATACAATTTCTTTCTTGGCTGGAAAATGCCATTATTGGTCCAAATCAAACCTGTATAGAAATCACCATTTGGCAGTTGAATTTTTTAAAAGATAATGTAAGAGGAAAGGAGTTGGTTTGGTACTTGATCTTTCCAGACCAAGGGAGAGCAATAGTAATAAGAAAGCCAGAATCAAAGAGAGACAGACTCTGTCTTATTTTGGCCTTCATCCTCATGGCTTAGAATCAAGTGGAATAGAATAGAATGAGACACATAATATTATCTCTATATCATCTATCTACATATATATGGAATGAATTAATGAATGAATGCATAGGCCTCTGAACTGGTGGACACTGGTAGATGTTCTGAAAGTTAAAATGCACCACTGTCCTCTTCTTTATCCTGATAGAATAATTTAGTTCAGTTTCTTTTTTCTTTCTGTATGTTCTAAAGAACTGAAACTAAGAAAATGCTTGTAAGCAAAAAAAATTGTTGATATTTTTCAGTAGAAAAGTAATTTGCAAGTAAATGAAGTTGGCAGAACTTGGTCTGAGCAATAAACTAAAGGTGAATTTCACCATCCTAATGGTAGACACACACACACATGCACACCTCTTTATATCTCATCAACTTGTTAATAACACTAGGATTTTACCACTAAGGATCCAGTTACTTGATTCTAGAGTCTTTATTTTATAATATAAATTACTTGGTAAATTATTTTCGAAGATGGGATGGGACATAAGAAGTTGGGAATGGGTAGGGAGGACAGCGGTCTTTTGAGCACAGATCCCTAGAGAGAAGGCATTGCATGGCCTTCACACATCCTAACACTTAGACTAAATCCACAAATTCTATCTCCGTGTGCCTGCTAACCTCTCATGTGTTAACAAATTTACTCCTCCCAAAACACTGTGAGAGAAGACATTTTTATTAGTCAAACAACCTGAAGGGGGGAATAAAAACTGAGACCAAAATACTTAAATTCATTTCCATGTGTGCATATGTTCTAAGTTGTTTCAGTCTTGTCCAACTCTGTGATACTTAGGATCAAGCTCCTCTGTCCATGGGATTTTTTCAGGCAAGAATAATAGAGCGAGTTACCTTGCTCTCCTCCAGGAAATCTTTTCAACTTAGGGATCAGAGCCATGTCTCTTATGTTACCTGCATTGGCAGGCGGATTCTTTACCACTAGCACCACTTGGGAAGCCCTGAAATTCATTTCAAATAAAGCCATTAAGTGGAGGATCTGGAAATTAAATGCAGGCATTTGGAACTCATATTATACAATAACAAAGGCTGAAATAGAAACTTCTATTTCACTCTTGTCAGCAAGAATTTAGCATTGTCCCTGATTCCACAGAAATGGTTCAACATCACAACATCACTAAATAAATAATAAGCAAATATGTATATATGTATAAACTTACATGTGCATATTTTTATCCTAGACCCCCCTTTCCTGTTTATTTTTATCCCTAATCCTGCAGCTAACTCTCCAATTTGAGGGCTCAGATTCTAAAAATTCCAATTGGCACACAAAACAGAAAGTGTATTGAATATTTATTTATTTAATATAGAATAGCAGGAGCCCCAAGAGCTAAAAAATGGTTTTGGGAGATTTTTGAGGCCTGATTTATTTATTTATAAAACTATTAGGCTACCTTCTAGGAGATGTAACATCAAGTTAAAATTTTGCCATTAACCGCTGTGGTTCACCACTAATGGTCTAGATTTTATTTTCCTAATCCATGAAATGAACTATTGAGTTCTATGATATATGAATTTCCTAATGTTTATGAAATCTTAACTTTTTCTTTTTTATTAATATTAAGTAATAATTAGAGGAAATGTGATAAAATGTTATTAGTTGTAGCTTATTTTTATAGCTATCAAATTAGTGTGACTTATCAAAAAGGCTTAACATCCTGGTCAGAAGCTTTTATTGTATTTCTTTAAATAAAGTCCAATCCTGAAAACTTTGATTCATTCTCCCTCCTTAAAAGTTTGGCATCTCATTGCATATTAACGAATCTTCTGCCTTGTCTTACAAGATTTAATCAGGTTCTTTTTTAAGAAATATTTTGACATTTTTATCTTTTACAAAGGGTAGAAAGTTTTAAGATGTATACATTCAAGAAACTTAGAGTTGGTATAATTTTATAAACTTCATACAGAAATAACACAAACAAGAAAATAATCACTCAAATAACATTATAAGATACAAGCAAATACAGTTTTACTGTTATATAAATTGCATGAGAGACATAGGTACCTAGAAATGTGAACTTCAACAGGCTAATAGTTTGTTTTAAATACATTGTAAGTGCAGTAGTTTAATATCATCATAGAGTTCCTTTACATGTAAGACACTAAAGCAGATGTCAAGCTATTTTATTTTGAAGACATTTTATTTTATCTATAAAAGATAATATATTTAGGAAATATTATGAGATCAATCAAAAACAAGACAGCTGGCATATAAAATCTGATAGAGTCTTAATCAGTAAATCCAAAGCAAGTTTATGTCTACCTGGGTAACATTTCAGACACATTGGTCAACATATGTTACTTTCTATTTGGTAAGTGTATTGTTAGTCACTCAGTCATACATGATGTTTGGGACCCAATGGACTGTAGCCTGCAAAGACAGGAATTCGGTCCTTGGAATTCTCCAGGCAAGAATATTGAAGTGGGTAGCCATTCTCTTCTCCAGGGGTCTTTTCCCAACCCAGGATGAACTAAGTACATCAGCTGGAGCCCTGTGTTCATTGTGAGGTAAGTGAAAAATCATTCCTTTCACAAATATTTATTTGTAGGTCCTAGTTAGAGTTCTAGGCTTTGAAACTGAGACAGACACATTCTTTTGCTCTCACAGAGCTTGCATTTCAGTGAGGGGAGTAGGATATATATATATATACATATATAAACACACACCTGTATGTACATACATGTGTATATATTTATATAAGACATATATATTTTTATATATATAGTTGCTGTGCTGCTAACTAGCTTCAGTCGTATCTGACTCTGTGCGACCCCATAGATGACAGCCCATTAGGCTCCCCCATCCCTAGGATTCTCCAGGCAAGAACACTGGAGTAGGTTGCAATTTCCTTCTCTAATACATGAGAGTGAAAAGTGAAAGTGAAGTCGCTCAGTCGTGTCTGATTCTTAGCAACCCCATGGACTGCAGCCCACCAGGCTACTCTGTCAATGGGATTTTCCAGGCAAGAGTACTGGAGTGGGGTGCCATTGCCTTCATATGTGTATATACACACACACACACACACACACATATGTACAGGATAAATTTTAGGAAGTAAAGAAAATCATAAAGCATTTTAAAAGGGTGATTTGAAGATAGTACAAAAAATATTTAAATGGGAAATCTTATAAGGTTTCAGTGAAGCTGAACCGATAAGTGAAAAAACAAAGGCAAACAGATAAAGATAGTATGGTCAAGTCTACAGGGATTCAGAGCCTTGAGAGCAAAGTAAAACATGTGACTTTCATTTTAAATCTTAAAAAAGTCTTGTGAGATTGAGAAAACATTTAACTAACTTATCTTCTTAATTTTTGAATTGTATGTCAGCCATTCCAGTGCTGTTATATATCCTGTTACTTTGTACTTACTCTCCCTCCATTATGCTAGATTTTCCTCTTTAATAATATTTCTTTCTTCCTCTCCAAAGATTGAAACAGTGGCTCCAGATTTCTTTCCTTTTACATCAGGCAACATTTCAGCACAACCCTTTTATTCCCACTTTCAAAACTAGATACTCAATCCTATAATGCTTGAAAACCTGAAAAAGGGAGAATTATTGTTCACATAATTATCAATTGAGTCTGTCTTGAATTGGAAATTCCTGGACTAAGTTATTTTATAACTTTTCATTGAAGAAGTTAGTTGTGGCTAAAATATCACTAATTTGGTTTTTCACTTTTCTTTGTTAAATGTAAGATATTTTATTCAAATTCAGTTAAGCAAGGAAAGGCATACCCTTTATGATCTCTTGGAGTAAAGTAGCAAAGGAAAACTAAATAAAAGGATTTTTCAAATTAGCCAAACATAACTCAACGTAGTCAAATAATTCAGCATTTTTCCTAGCATTATTTTTGCTTTATTCCAGATGGTAATGGACACCCTCTCCTCTACCTTTATTTAGAGGGCATAGTGCTTATCATTTCATTCTAATTTTAATGGATGAATAATCAAAGACAACACTCAAATAAGATTCTTAAAAATATTAATATTTATTCCACATGCATCCCAGTAGAATGCAAATTTTGAAGTTTACAAAGTTTTGCTTTGCCTAATTAATGTTTATTTTTCTTCATCACTGATGTACAATGAAGAAGCAAAATAACACCTTTGGGGGCATTTTTAGAGGAGTAAAAGTAATCCATTTTATTAAAATTCAACACACCAAGACATACTTGTTTTGTTTTTCAATTATTTAATCCCTTAATTACACACATCGTATTTGGAAATATATGAACATATAAGAACTTATGTTTACAAAGCTTTATTATCTGGATACGTCTCTCTCATACAAATATACAAGGACAGTACTACACCTCTCTGTAGATGGTGATTGCAGACATGAAATTAAAAGATGCTTACTCTTTGGAAGGAAAGTTATGACCAAACTAGGTAGCATATTGAAAAGCAGAGACATTACTTTGCCATCAAAGGTCTGTCTAGTCAAGGCTATGGTTTTTCCAGTAGTCACGTATGGATGTGAGAGTTGAACTGTGAAGAAAGCTGAGCACCAAAGAACTGATGCTTTTGAACTGTGGTGTTGGAGAAGACTCTTGAAAGTCCCTTGAATTGCAAGGAAATCCAACCAGTCCATTCTAAAGGAAATCAGTCCTAGGTGTCCTTTGGAAGGAATGATGCTGAGACTGAAACTCCAGTACTTTGGCCACCTCATGTGAAGAGTTGACTCATTGGAAAAGACACTGATGCTGGGAGGGATTTGGGGCAGGAGGAGAAGGGGATGACAGAGAATGAGATGGTTGGATGGCATCACCGACGCGATGGACATTAGCTTGAGTGAACTCTGGAAAATGGTGATGGACAGGGAGGCCTGGTGTGCTGCAATTTATGGGGTAGCAAAGAATCAGACATGACTGAGTGACTGAACTGAACTGAACATCTCTCATATAGATTGTATATCATTCCACACTTTAGCTAGGCAATGGTGAATTTCTCATCTCTAGTCAGCTTCTCTCTGTCTTTATTCTCCTCCATAATCTCTTCAGATTATTATCCACCAGACTTCCAGGCATGAGATTCAACTCTTTTGTTTTATTTTTTTATTTTTTTTTCTTCATGGAACAGGAGGAAAATATTTCTTTCATGGATGAAAGTATACATTTTCTCCAAAGACACAAGAGTTTTTCTCCAGAAAAGAAGCAATTATCTTCACTTTTGAAGCAAAAGACTCTATGAAGTGCCAAAATGGATGTGGAAACACTTAATACTTTAAGACATATTGGATGATGAGAAGGAAGTCTGAAGACTTCTCAGAAACATCAACTAATGGCGTATGGAGCCCTTGACTTCATTCCTATTGACCTTGTGTATTAAACACACACACACACACACACACACACACACACACACAAACTACTGCTTGTTTTGTTTGAAGAATGATCATAAAATTCTGTTAAATCTCTGTGACCTGAATTCTATACAAAGAACAGGGAGTATTCATAGACATTTTGTTGACTATTGATTTAAATCCTTCAACTGGTTGGTTAAATCCTTCACTTGGTTAGCCTTTGCTAGTGCTCCTATGTCATGACAGAAGCTTTCTGGTCCTTGATGGCCTGCTGTGGAACTGGTCTTATGCATATGTCCTTAGGGTCCTAGGTTTATAAAATCAACAAATATAAGTCCCACAAGTTGACCACAGAGAATACTTTATAAATAGGCAATTATTAAGGACAAAGTGCCCCCTTAACAGAATTGTTGTCCTCTATCTAGGCTTAATCAAAGGGATTTAGGGTTATATCATATGTAGACTGCTTCCCATGTGGCACTACTGGTAAAGAACCTGCCTGCCAAAGCAGCAGACTTGAGAGATGTGGGTTCAGTCCCTGGATCAGCAAGAGTCCCTGGAGGAGGGCATGACAACCCACTCCAGTATTCTTGCCTGGACAACCCCATGGAAAGAGGAGCCTGGTTGGCTACAGTCCATAGTGTCACACAGAGATAGCGATGCCTGAAGTGACTTAGCATGGCATGGCACACATATAAAGGTTAATGGACTGTGTTCTTTATTTTTCATATGTATGGGGAATGTATAACCCTGGTGATTTCCAGATACATATTCTACACTTCTCAGTGTACCAGATTTCATAAACACACATGGACTTTAATATAGCCTTAGGTCTGGTTTGGTAGCTGGTAGCCATCTTAACCATTTTGACCTCATTGTTCTTTTGCTTTCTAATGATTTGAAATGAAGTACTTATTTTCAAGGTGCTAAATCTTGAAGGATCTTTATACAGCATCTACTTTATTAGTATTGGTTGCCTTCTGACATCACCATTCTCTCACCTCTTGCCTAAACATAGTTTCAACAATGTGAGATGGGACCCAGAGAGTAGAACACTACATTCTATGACAGAGTTTGGGCCAGAAATCAAAGCCATTTCACTTCTCTTCTGATCTGGTTCCTCCTCCTCCTGCCTGGAAACTTAGCAGTGCCTGGTTTCCCTGCCTCAAAATCAACTTCCTGGAGCAGCTTTGACTGTGTCCCTTATGTTTTTTCTTTCACCAACTAAGACTTTTTGATTCGTGCCCCATCCCTTACTTCTTCCTCAGACCCTAGTTCTTTTCTTTAGCCTGCACCTGGTATGGCTTTAGAACAAGTGGGACTCAGAGGAAACTGACTGTACAAGATTAAGTTATTCTTATTCTCTAGGGCTTCCCTGATGGCTCAGAGGGTAAAGCATCTGCCTGCAATGCAGGAGACCCAGGTTTGATTCCTGGTTTGGGACTATTCCTTGCAGTAGGAAATGGCAACCAACTCTAGTGTTCTTGCTTGGAGAAACCCATGGATGGAAGAGCCAGTTAGGCTACAGTCCACGGGGTCACAAAGAGTTGGCTACAACTTCACTTTCACTTATTACTCATAGAACAGTTAGTGGCCCCCCCATTAATACCTTTATTGAACCAATCATAATACTACCAATATTTAGTTTAGCTCATAACTTATTGCAAAAAATACAAGCATGTTTTCTGATCCAAGTGCCTTAGTTCTTCTGATGCAAGGGTGTATTTAGAAAAGAAAAATAATAATAGTTTAGGATGATACCATTCTAATCATGTGTGTATATACATACATTTTGACTAGAATATTATACTGATAACCCACAGGCTTTACTTTAAAAAAAGAAAATTACGCTAAATTGCAAGCAAAGTGTTAATCTCTTCTTATTTACCCACATTTTAGTACATTTCAGAGACTTTAGGAAATTTAAAATAATAGCTGAAAATTCATTTTTATAGTGTTTGCCTGGTGACTCAGGCAATAAAGAATTTGTTTATAATGCAGGAGATCTGGGTTTGATTCCTAGGTCAGGAAGATCCTCTGAAGAAGGGAATGGCTACCCATTCCAGTATTCTTGGCTGGTGAGCTCCATGGACAGAGGAGCCTGGAGGGCTACAGTCCATGTGGTTGCAAAGGGTTGGGCACAACAGAGCGAGTAACATATACACATCTACTTTTATATTAAGCTGATATTATTATACATCCAAGAATTATAAACCCTAAAAATCAAGAATAATTACTTTTGTAGCTTCAATTTCTAACTCTTCATTACTGAATAACTAAAATATAAATTATTAAAATTGTCCAGTCACAATTATATGATTAAACAAGGTAAACAAATATTTCAAGAAATATAATTAAGTTTCCATAGCAGTGTGGTTGTTTGGAAGTGCATGTGTGTTTGCTTTCTCTTGCCTCTATTCCTATTGAACTGATAATAAGGAGTTGAAGACATTATGTGATAGGAAACAGAACAGGAACAAGGCTGTCAACAATTGAGAAGTTCAAGGTGTTGACAGAAAAATCACTTAGATGGAAGAAGTCTCAGCTCAGGATAAAGACCATAGGAGCCTGCAGCAGAAGAGATGTCCCTGAGAGGGACACCAGGAATGCTGTCTGGAAGGTCCCAGGGTAAGAACAAAAGATCAACCTGGAAATAAGAGGATGAATATAAAAGCTGCTTAAATCAGTCTAGGTTCCTGAATGTCCATAGCCTCTTATACTTTTCAACCTTCCTTCTACACCAAGATGTAATGAGGCATGAATACCCCATTGAGGAAAAAAAAAACAACAATTTGAAGAAAGAAAACAAAGGCTCATTACCTAAAACTCTTGCAAAAACTATCTAGGAAAACTCTAAATGGCATTATTTCTACTCTAAATGGGGGGAAAGCCAGACAAAACACATAATTATAACTTTTATTGAATCTGGGAAGTCCTCCATATGATTTCCTTCCTTAAAAGACGAGATAAAATAAGAATTCCTCCAAGTGTTTCCTTCCACATCCCTCAAATCATTTCAATGCCTAAAGCAAGTGTTTTACCTGTATGTCTTCAACTCTGACACAACTTCTTCTGCCTGGGTGTCTAAAGTGTGTTATATAAGCATCCTATTTTCTCCAGGGTACTAATATCCTTAAGGCAAAAAAAAAAAAAAAAAAAAAAATCTAAAGAAATAGTATGTGTAATCACCTATAAGCTATATACTGTTTCATTAATAGTTCTTTCTTTTTATTGTCAAATAATCCACTACCATGTGCCTGACACAGTTTCTGTTGCTTGAAATATAGCACTTAAAATAGATTGTGTTTGTAAAATTGACAGTCTGGGAGGGAAGGAAATAGACATTATAAGTAAATAACAAAGCTTGTGGAAGTGATGGAATTCCAGTTGAGCTATTTCAAATTCTAAAAGATGATACTGTTAAAGTGCTGTGCTCAGTATGCCATCAAATTTGGAAAACTCAGCAGTAGCCACAGGAGTGGGAAAGGTCAGTTTTCTTTCCAGTCCCGAAGAAGGGCAATGCCAAAGAATGTTCATTGCACTCATCTCACAGGCTAGCAGTGTAATGCTCAAAATTTTGCAAGTCAAGATTCAATAGTATGTGAACCAAGAAATTGCAGATGTTCAAACTGGATTTAGAAAAGACAGAGGAACCAGAGATCAAATTGCCAACATCCATTGGATCATCGAAAAAGCAAGAGAATTCCAGAGAACATGGACTACTGCTTTATTGATTACGCCAAAGTCTTTCACTGCGTAGATCAAAATAAACTGTGGAAAATTCTTCACGAGATGGGAAAAAAATAGACCACCTTACTGAATCCTGAGAAATCTGTATGCAAGTCTAGAAGCAACTGTTAGAACTGTACATGGAACAACAGACTGGCTCCAAATCACGCAAGGAGTACTTCAGGGTGATATATTTCACCCTGCTTATTTAACTTATATGCAGAGTACATCATGTGAAATGCTGGGCTGGATGAACACAAGCTGGAATCAAGATTACTGGGAGAAATATCAGTAACCTCAGATATGCAGATGATACCACTCTTCTGGCAGAAAGTGAAGAGGAATTGAAGAGCCTCTTGTTGAAAGTAAAAGAGGAGAGTGGAAAAGTTGGCTTAAAACTCAACATTCAGAAAACTAAGATCATGGCATCTGGTACCATCACTTCATGGCATATAGATGGAGAAACAGTGGAAGACTTTGTTTTTGGGGGGCTCCAAAATAACTGCAGATGGTGACTGCAGCCATGAAATTAAAAGATTCTTGCTCCTTGGAAGAAAAGCTACGACCAACATAGACAGCATATTAAAAAGCAGAGACATTACTTTGCTGACAAAAGTCCATCTAGTCAAAGCTATGATTTTTCCAGTAGTCATGTATGGATGGGAGAGTTGGATCATAAAGAAAGCTAAGCACTAAAGAACAGATGCTTTTGAACTGTGGTGTTGGAGAAGACTCATGAGAGTCCCTTGGACTGCAAGGAGATCCAACCAGTCAATCCTAAAGGAAATCAGTCCTGAATATTCATTGGAAGTGGCAGCTTTCTGTGAACAACGTCCAATTCATGATCTTCGAAGAAGATTTNAACATGTATAATATAATATATGAAATGAATCGCCAGTCCAGGTTTGATGCATGATACTGGATGCTTGGGCTGGTGCACTGAGACGACCCAGAGGGATGATACGGGGAGGGAGGAAGGAGGGGGGTTCAGGATGGGGAACACGTGTATGCCTGTGGTGGATTCATGTTGATGTATGGCAAAACCAATATGATATTGTAAAGTAATTAACCTCCAATTAAAATAAATAAATTTATATTAAAAAAAAATCTTTTTGTCCAGAATTTGCCACAGCTGTGCATGCATGCAATTTTTAGTCCCATACAGTTTCTTTGTATTATTTATTTATTATTTATCCATTTTTAGCTATGCATGGTCTTCATTGTTGCACGCAGCAAGTTGCAGCTGCAGCAAGTTTCATTGCTTGCTAGTTTCACCGAGGAGGGGACTACTCTTTAGTTGTGGTGTGTGGGCTTCTCATTAAGTTGTCTTCTCTTGTTGCAGAGCATGGGCTCTAGATGTGGGGACTTCACTAGCTGCAGCATGTGGGCTGCAATAGTTGTGGCACACAGACTTAGTTGCGTCATGACATGTGGGATCTTCCTGGACCAGGAATCTTACCCATTGTCCCTTGTAGTGGCAGGTGGATTCTTAACCACCAGACCATCAGGAAAGTCCCAGTTTCTTTCTATGTTGTTGCTGGAGGAGAAGTTTGTTCAGATGCAAGCATTGCAGCACTGAAGCAAAACATTTCAGGTATCTTTTTAAAAGATAAATGTCATTCCATGTTTTACTATTAAATCAAATGTTGTTTATGGAGAACCTTCCCTGAACCAGAAACTTCCAGGAGCTGAAGACACAGGAAGTGGGTGAGATGGAAGAGATCTTTCCTTTCATTGCAAATTATACACTACATCACTCATAAATCTCTCATAAATTGGAGACATTGACAAACTCTATCATTATTTAAAAAAATAATGTAGCAGCTGTTCTAATGTAAACTTTCCGATGTTTTTAGAACTTGTTCCAAATGATATTTGCCTAACATGTCTGTTCTTCTAATGCAACTTATTTCTGGTTCCAGCACATCTTTTAGATTAGTTTGTCACTCAATGTGTTAATTTTTATATATTTTGAAGTAATGTGATGGATTTTGAAATGTAACACTCTAACTTGTTTACATAATTCAATTTGTAGCATCTGTTTCTTCTGCAAATATTGTGCTAACCTAAAACCCAAGCAGGGAAGAAGAAATAAACCAACTTCTGTTCAGAACTATTTTCCTTAGGAACATTGATTAATAATTCACTTATTGTATCAGAGTGTGGTTTGTTCCAATAAATTATTAATGAATAACTATATTTTGTGTTGATATGAAAAACCTGTCTCCAGCAATTATAAAATATCAGAGCCCCATTGTAAGCTATAGTGAAAAGCCACATAGGGCTAAAGCTCCTATAGTAATGTATATTTAGTTTCTCCATCATTGGGAAATTTTTATTAAGCAGTTAATTATGTATGACAAAGTACAGAAAAAGCACATAAGCCTGACATTTGTGCTTTTAAGCTTTGTATTCTGAAATAGTCCTTAGAATTTACTGTTATTCAGTAAACACTTTCTGAACACCATGGCAGGTACTGTATGAGCACCTCAAGAAGAATACAAATCTGCCTTTGAGGTGAACAGAAATAATGTTTGGTACACAACATTAAATGGTACTAAATGTGTTACAACTGCTGACCCTTCTGCCTTCCTAGGCTTGGTCATTTGGACATTAGTTTCTCTCCATGAGAACAGGAAAACCTGGAGGAGCCCTCATTGCTTGGTTTAATGTCTTGCCTCAGGCATTCCTTAGGCTTATGCTCCTCATAGCTTTGATTTTCCACAGAAAAACAATCATCATTAGTTAGAACAAGTCAAATAATAAGACAATTGTATTTATTTCTATTAACCCATCAAGTCATAGGCAGGCACAACAAGGGGCTTCCCTTCCCTGGGGCCAGCAAGATCTTGTGAACTGATTCCATAAAACACAATTCTTGACTGTTGTCCAAAGGAAGGGGACAAACTAGTGCTGGGACTTCTTCACTACACATGCTATTTATTATGTTTGCTTGTGAATTTAGTCTGTAGCCTTTTACTGTTTTTACTTTGCACAAAAGTCTATAAATAGTGTGCTGATTAAATATGATGAAATCCAATTCTTTTGCACATTATGTAAATATCTTTATCTATATCTACACACATACCTATATCAATAACTATAAAGAGACAAAGAATGAGCTTCACCATTGAAAGAAAGAACATAAAAGGGAATTGACTCAGTGGAAAAGATACAAACAGTCATCTTGAAGAAGACTACAATGAGCAGATCTTGGGAAAATAGGAGTCAGAACATAAGATGACAGCAGAATCTGGAGAAGATAAAGGGAAGGGAGAGGGTGTGAGTCATAGCAATCTTTCTGTGCAGAGGTGAAGGTAGGCTATTCTCTGTGTTCAGGAATTGAAATAAGTGAGACAGAAAAGTGTACCCAAACTCTCAGTTTTGAGAGGAAGAAATTATTACAAATGTTTTCTCTTTTACTCCTCAAAGGTGAAAGCAGATCATTGGACTTATAACCCTCAGAGAGAACACTTCTTGGCATCTCTTTTCATCTTCAAGAGACAAGTCAGGGAAAGATAGACATGTAAGATTTGGGAGCCTGGACTGGATGATTTCAAGATGCTTGCAAGTTGGGAACTGGTTGAAACTGAACGGAGTTATCTAAGAACTTTGGATATGTGGGTGTGAATAATTGTCAAAGTGAATATATGAACAAGATGTTAGCCTCAGTGAGTGAACTAAAGTAACTGAGGTGCAGTTGTATTTTCTAGGAACAAGTAGTTCTAGGAACAAGCAATCTTTGACCATCTTCATATTGATGAGTTCAAAGCAGGAAAGATATACATTATCCCAGAGTTGTTTAGCAAAAAGATAGGAAGGTATCTTGGTTCGAGTTCTCATTGAATTTTGAAGGGGTTTTAGTGATGTTAGGGTTACACAGGGTTAAAAAGTAAATGGGCTGAACTTCATATGTTGAAGGAACACAGAGCCCAAGGACTCAATAAGACACGTTCTCCTTTGCTGATTTTATTTCTAGTCTCCATCTGTTAATTCTGAAAGCTCCCCAAATGTTTCTCTTTCCCTCTGAAGCTATGCAAAGATGGTTTTCAATATGCTGGTGGTGGAAGTGGTTTCACTTCTAGTCGGGAATCAGTCTGCCTTCTCTGTGATGGAGAAGAGCCACAGGAACCACCTTCCACAGCTACTGTCTTATCAATAGCAGCCTCAGGGTTCCCCAAAGCCCCAGACTTCACACATTTATCTCTTCCTGTTCCATGTCAATTTCAACAGTGGGGAATGCCCTTGGGCAGGACTAGACACAAGATCCAAATGAATCAATGTCTTATAAGTCAAGTGCTATGCCTTCAAGCAAGGCAGAACAATTATTACCCAACACGGGTGCCCCTGCTGGTTCTCAAGGACAAGCAGGAGAAGTGAATTCATCAGAGCTCTGCCATTTGAGATGCGTTTTAAATGACAGTGGCTCTTCTGCACTGGCATTGTTCATTTGTGCTTGGTGTCATTCTCAGCATTCTTTCAAGACTGGCAATTTGTGCAAAGAAAAAGAAGGGTTAGTGGCTTTAAAACTGAAACTAAAATGGGTAAAACCACTCTTCTGGAGAAAGAAAAGCTCTTGTGTGAGAGTTTTGGGGGTGTATCTAGTTAAGTGTAAATTCTTCAATCCAGCTTGATAATGATAATCAACATATGGATGTGTGTGTGTGTGTGTGTGCGCGCGCGCGCGCATTTGTATGCATTGTCACCATACATACAAAGAATTCTTAGTTTGGTATTTAATTAACTTCTGTTCGGGAATATAGTGGGAGACACGTGGGAATATCTTCAAAGAGATCCCTTTCTCATGGTAGAATCCGAGAAGTAAATGGCAATTATAATAACAGTGATCAAATTAGCAGAAGAGATAGAGGAAGGGCATATCTGCAGCATAAAAGAAGGAGTTTGACACATCTGTCTGCCAGATATGCCTGAGCTGAGTTTGTAAGAGTAAGGAGCAAAGAAAGACCAGGGAAGAGCATTCTGGACACAAATAATCATGTGTTTAGAGAGAACATTCCCAGTTCAATTCCTGGGTCGGTAAGATCCACTGGAAAAGGGATAGGCTACCCACTCCAGTATTCTTGGGCTTCCCTTGTGGCTCAGCTGGTAAAGACTCTGTCTGCAATGCAGGAGACTTGAATTCAATCCCTGGGTTGGGAAGATCTCCTGGAGAAGGGGAAGGCTACCCACTCTAGTATTCTGGCCTGGAGGATTCCATGGACTATACAGTCTATGGAGACACAAAGAGTCAGACACGACTGGCACTTTCACTTTCACTTGGTGAAAAGTATTGATCCAGAGGCATTGAGAACAAGATCTGAGAAGGGCAAGAAAGCAGAGATGAAAATAGAAAGATAGGACCAGATGTAAGTGTACTTTCAGCAGAACCATAATGCACTCCATTCTAGGAGAACAATGGACAAGTTTTTTGTAGCAGTGACTCATTGCCATTCAGGAGCTCCATCTAAGAGAAGGTACTAGACAAGAGTTGTTTTATGTAGCTAATCATTCTAGTTTTCTAATTGTTTTCATACCTATAAACTTGTGGAAAATTATGAAAGAGATGGGAATACCAGACCACCTGATCTGACTCTTGCGAAATCTGTAGGCAGGTCATGAAGAAACAGTTAGAACTGGACATGGAACAACAGACTGGTTCCAAATAGGAAAAGGAGTACATCAAGGCTGTATATTGTCACCCTGCTTATTTAACTTATATGCAGAGTACATCATGAGAAATGCTGGACTGGAAGAAACACAAGCTGGAATCAAGATTGNGGACACGACTAAGCGACTGAACTGAACTGAACTGAAACTCCTTGAAGTTGTTGCTCATTAAATTATTTGGGGAATAAGTTTTTTTTTTTTTCTTCCCTTCTTCTTCTTCTTCTTTTTTTTTTTTTTTATTGTAAGATACAATTTGGACTTTTCACTGGAAGTGCTTGATATCATATGTCCTGGAAATGGCAACTTGCAGAAATCAGAAAACAAATCAGGACACCCTAGCCTGATGGCTGAGCATCTTAATCTGATCCCAGAAAAGCAGGGTCTGTTAGTGTTTCGGGGCAACTGCCTCAGAGAAGAGGCATGGCAAATTTTCAGAACGTAGACCAAGAGGAAGAGGAAGACTTCATGAGCGCTCATGTGTTCATTTAGGTTGAGTTTGAAGCAGAAAATACTTGGGAAGCCTTCGAGCTGGAGTTTGTCAGTAAAAATCAGAATGGCTTTTAGAATAACAACATGGAAATAATATACAAACATTGGAAATATGAAATTAGAGTCACAGCCTGCAGGTGCTAGAATTGAACAGAATTTAATGGTCCCATTTCAATCTGAACTGAAGGAAGGTTTAGACATCAAGGACTCAGAGAGATTAAGAATTAGGACTATGAAAATCTAGACAAAACTTTAAATGTACCAACTCTTGTGATATTGAAAAGGAATGGTGGACAAAGTGCTTACTGATGCCTTTAGGAGAGTTTCAGGCCATTTGCAGATTATGAGAAGGAAATAAGGTTATATAGTGTACAAACATATTCAAGACTAAAAGACACTGGCACAGACAGTCTATCATTTAACTCGAATATACCCTCTTTTCCAAAATATAATTTACTAAGGCTTCCCTGGTGGCTCAGAAGTTAAAGCATCTACCTGCAATGTGGGAGACCCAGGTTTCATCCCAGGGTTGGGAAGATCCCCTGGAGAAAGAAATGGCAAACTGTTCCAGTATTCTTGCCTGGAGAATCCCATGGAGGGAGGAGCCTGGTAGGCACAGTCCATGGGGTTGCAAAGAGTCGGATATGACTTCACTTTCTTTTTCACTTTCTTTGTTTTTTCTCTCTCTTTCACTTTCAAATATCCTTATATTTAGAAACTTTATTAAATAGTGTGGAAAGTAAGAGCAAAATGGATTTTATTGAGATTCTAAAAATGAAACAAATAATATTTTTCTCTGTTTGCTAAGTGAGCAGTGGTGTTAAGTGTATGCTAAAAAGAAACCAGTCAAATTTTTATGATGATAAGCATCATGAAGAAGACAGTGTCATACAATTGTCACCAGAATCATTTTCTACAGTAGAGATGAAAAATCATTGTATTTGGATTCAGCCTTAAGGGTACTGGGAGATAATTTTCAGAATAAGTACCTCTGTTGTGCTGGTAAAACAGCTTAGAGAAAATTTTTGTCATAGCCTGAGGTTGCTCTGGTTGCTGCCAGAGGAATCTTGCTCTTGTTTAACAAAAATAAGTCAGACCTCTTGTGTAGCCAAGTTCTGTGCACATGAGAGGATATTTGTGGATCCTCTGTAGATCTTGATTTGCCTTCCCTTGAAATCAGTATCCTCTGAAGGTAAATCAGTCTACTGAAGACACTTATGAATATTCCAAAGTTGGATTCAGGTTCTCCAAATCATTGTTTTTTAAAAAATCAAATATTGAAAGTGTTGGATTCACTGTTAGAAAATATAGTAAAATATCAAGCATAAAAATTGAAATCATCATTCAGAGATAGAAGTTGTCTTGGTCAATGGCAGGAAGGAGAATAAGATATTTGAACACAGAGAGTAACTTGTTCAGATTTAAAAGCTAATGCTTGGCTGTAGCATGTTAGAAAAACAACAAATGGCTTGTTATGACTGAAATATAGCATTAGGTGAGGATGCATGAACGGCGAATGAATCAACAGACAAATCAGTTTAGTGGCGTGTCAGAAATCCAATGTTTTGTGAAATCTGAAAACAGTTGTTAGGTAGTTAGAATAGGAGAAAGAAGTCCAAAACGGCCACAGCTAAAAGACAAAGAGAAAAGCCCACAAAAATAGAACACAGAAAGGTCTGAGAACCTTTTATCTGAGGACCTCGGACAAAACAAACAGCACTCCTAGCTAGCCCAATTTACATAGGGCAGGCCCTGGGAAAGGAGAAAAAAACATATAAAAAGAGCAGCCAAAATTGGGCCAGGGCCTCTCTTCTCTTCGAGTCCTTTGGGTCAGCATTCCCCCATGCCTCAAGGATGTATTTTCCTTTACTTTTCTAAATAAAACTGAGCTATTACACTGGTCCACCCAAGGGCACTGGTCCATGCATCGCTTCAAATTTTTCTTGCAATGAGACAGAACCGAGGAAATTACACACTCTCCCTACATCTATCATGTTGCTTCTTGGACTTAACCTGGCTGAAACAACCTCAGCGGTGAGATCCCCACAAGGAGGAGGCCAAGGACAGTTCAGTTCAGTTCAGTTCAGCTGCTGAGTCGTGTCTGACTCTTTGTGATTCCACGAACCGCAGCATTCCAGACCTCCCTGTCCAACACCAATCACTGGAGCCTACCCAAATCCATGACCATTGAGTCAGAGATGCCATCCAACCATCTCATCTTCTGTCGTCCCCTTCTCCTCCTGTCCTCAATTTTTCCCAGCACTAGGGGCTTTTCAAATGAGTCAGCTCTTTGCATCAGGTGGCCAAATATTGGAGTTTCAACTTCAACATCAGTCCTTCCAATGAACACCCAGGACTGATTTCCTTTAGGATGGGCTACTTGGATCTCCTTGCAGCCCAAGGACATCAGGAGCCCAACTTGGCAAAAGCTCCCATGGTAGAAGCTGAACATGAAGAAAACTTAGTGCAGGGGAATTGACAAGAAGCCCAGTGTGCTGGCAACTGGGACAGCGAAAAACAAACTCAGCAGAAAGTTCACACAGCTCAGTCTCAGATTCCAGAAGACCTCCAGTTAAGGTAGGAGGTCCTTGCTCCTATGGAAGGACATATGCCTAACAAAATCTTAATTCCTTTACAGTCTCTTGTTCCTTTTTTCCTCGAATCCCTTTGAACAGGTGAGCAGCAGTGGGTGCAATTGAGGGGCTCTGGCAGGGGTTCTTTCTCATTGTATCCCAAAGTCTCCACTATCTGCTGGCCCCAGTAGCTCTTATCCAAGCCAGTGGGGGTTTTTCTATCCCTAATCTTCTTTGTGCCAAGGATTAAGCCAATGAAAACTGTGAGCACAGGTCAAGTATTTAGCAGATTTTCTGGCAGGTTATGAAGAGGATTCCTCAGCATGTTTTCCCCACTGCTTTTTCCACCTGTCCTTCAGCTTCTCACTCCCAGGACTTGAGCCCAGACAAAACACATGGTGCCTGGCTTCAGGATCTAATGAAGCTCAGGCTCTGATGTCTCATTGTAAAAATTCAGTGAGAGACACAGAGATAAGTAAGAGGTGGATTTGTTCAGATTCAGAGAGAAGCACACTCCTCAGGGTGTGGGCCATCACAGAGGGTAAGTACATACAGAGGGTAAGGGCTCACCTTGGAATGTGGTGTGGCTAGGTTTTGGGTGAATTCATATGCTAATGAGTGGGAGGATCATCCCAACCATTGGGGAACCACCCACTGTTCTGTCTTTTAACAGCGACATGGAACAGTCTTGCCACCTCTGAGTGTGCCATTTAGCCTACAGATTAGGTATCAAGGTTTAGTTGAATTTGGCTTGTCATCTTGGACACATTTGATTTTAATTGGCTTGTTATGCCCTTGTACTATATCATTCTTTCAAAAGTTTTGCCGCCCTCTTCCCTCCTATTTCATGCTCTTTTCCTGAGCCCCATACAGACTCACAATGTTGCCTCTACAATCTTCTTGGGGTACAACCAGAAAATAGTTGACCCTTGGGAGGAAATACTGTATAATATCCAATCCCTCTAGATATTCAGGCCTTCATCTTCCATGTTTTCTACAACATGTGCAACAACAGCATCTCTCAGTGAACCTGCTAAGGCGGTGACAGGCACACAATTCCTGCTAGAAGTCCATCTGTTGGCATCCTTTCTAGGGCAATTGGGCTTCCAGGAATAGTGTCTGCCACTTTGGGAGTTAGCCCTGTAGGCTGTTTGGGCCCAAACTCTTACCACCCTTCTCCTAAAGTTACAAACATACCCCTGGATCAAATCTCCACTCCTTTTATGGAACATCTGGTCTGTTGCCTTTAATCAATTTGTTCTTAAGCCACTTACTAACTCCTACAGCCAAAATCCTGCCCCCTTGTAGGCAACGTTGCTCCACCCAGCCTGTTACTAAAATACTTTTAATGCTCCTAACAGGACCTGCTCAGGGGCCCAATTCTCAGAAGGCCAACTTGCCTGGGGATTCAATCTCTAGGAGGCTGTCATGCCTCAGCTTGCCTGGGGATCTGCACCCTGACTTGGGGACACCTGGCTCTCATGTTGCAACAGTACTGGGTAGAAAAAACTTCAGAAAGACTCACCCCTAAGGAAGTCCATCAATGGAAATAGAAGGAAGCCTATTACTTGTGGGACTGTGACCAATTTCAGCAATAGCTCAAGAGCCCAGTGAGAATCACATTGCCTTTCTGGAAAGGTTAAAAGAGGCCCTCTGAAAGTTTACCAGTCTAGACTGGACTCTTATGAAGGACAGGTTATTTTAAAGGACAAATTCCTGTCCCAATGTGCATCAGACATCAGGATAATGTCACAACAACTACAGTAACAGGGCCCTGTTGCCTTTTTAGATGAGATGGTCCAGACAGCTACCAATATTTTTATAACAGAGCACAGGAGAGGGAGGCCAAGGCCCAAGAAAGGGAGAAAAGGAAAGAAACAAGGCAGACCTAGGTGCTGGCTACCCTCAGGGAAGCCCTATGGCAAACCCTGAGTCTTTAAAGGACGAGGCATGAGGGAAATGCCTAATTTGTAGACAGGTGAGACATTGGGCCAAAGAGTGTCCAAACCATGAGAAGCCTCCTAAAGCAGCTTGCTACAATGTTTTCAGTTGGTACATTGGGCGGCTCTCTGCCCTTGGCACCCAAGAGCCTCCAGGTCAAGCACCAAGCCTTCCCTCACGATGGTTCAACAGGACTGAATTGGCCCACTCCAGCCAGCTTGCCTGTCACAGATAACCATCATGGGGCTGGAGCCAAGGGTACAGCTGGATGTGGCAGGTAACTGAGAATTTCTTGATTGTCACAGGGACTACCTACTTTTTCCTGACCTCCTACTCCAGAGTTTTCTCCTCCCAAACCTGTACCAGTTTGAGTATTATAGGGCAAACAATTACAAAAGATTCACCCAAGCACTTCGTTGCTGGGATGGACAAATATTCTCCTGCCAGTTTCTGATGGTCCCTGAGTGTCCTACACCCTTACTGGGGAGAGGTCTTTCTTGCCTTTGAAATCTTGCAGCTATTGCAATCATGATAGAAGATGCTTTACAACTTTCTCTTGGGGGCAAGCTATTTTTACCAACCAAAAAGTGAAACAACTCCTGAATGGGAGAGGCCATTTATGGATGTCTGAGCAAAGGATCCTTAGATATCAAGTAGTGCTGATGGAAAATTTAGGCCTGACTATATCCACTTGTGAGGTTCTTAACCCAGCTACACTCCTGTCACCCCCTCAGGGTTCTCTTTTCTTTCACTCTTGCCTAGAAACTTTGGACCACTGGACAAAACCCCATGAGGCATTGTCAGAAGATCCTCTGACCAATCCTGAGGAAATATGTTACATTGATTGAAGCAGATTTGTCTTTGATGGAAAAAGAACTAGATATGCAGTAGTCTCCAATTTTGAGACCATAGAGGCTAAACCTTTGCCACCAGGTATTTCAGCCCAATTAGCTGAGCTCATAGCCCTGACTTGAGCTTTAGAGCTGGGAAAAGGAAAAAGAGTAGCCATTTTCACTGACTCCAAGTATGCCTTTCTGACGCTACATACACATGTTGCTATTTGGCAAGAAAGAGGCCACTTGACCACCCGAGGGTCCCCAATCAAATAAAGTGATCAAATCCTTAGGCTCTTGGAGGCAGTCCATCTGCCCACTGAGGTTTCAGTCTTCCACTGTAAAGGTCATAGAAAAAGGAGCATGGAAGTGGCATAAGGGAACCAAGCAGCTGATCAGGCATCTAAGACAGTAGCATTATAGATCAATGATCTAATAGGGGTTGCCACTTTAGTTCCACACACTAATTTGCCAGAAACCCCTTCATATACTGAAAGTGAAAGTGAAGTTGCTCAGTCGTGTCCGACTCTTAGCGACCCCATGGACTCTAGCCCACCAAGCTCCTTCATCCGTGGGATTCTCCAGGCAAGAATACTGGAGTGGGTTGCCATTTCCTTCTCCAGGGGATCTTCCCAACCCAGGGATTGAACCCAGGTCTCCCACATTGCAGGCAGATGCTTTAACCTCTGCACCACCAAGGAACCCATATACTGAAGGTGAGACTTTTAAAGCTAAGAGTGAGAGCTTTCAAGAAGATTCTATGAGGTGGTTTCAAAAGGAGAGACTCCTTTTCTGCCTGGGAACCTCCAGTGGAAGGTTAACTCCTTCCATGCCACCACTCATTTAGGGGAGAAGGTCTTCCAAAGATTACTAAAGAGTTCCTTCAGAGGAACAGGCCTTCAAATGACTATGGGACAAGCGGTCTCCTCTTGTCTCATTTGCCAATAAGACCCTCCAGTCTTATATGATGGCCATTGAGCAATTCCAGCAGGATATATGCTTGTGGGGTGTCAATTAAGACTCAAAAGATTCTAAAGAGTCACCTCTATATGCTTCAGAGGTTCAAGTCAGGAAAGATGGGTCCCCAAAGGCTCAACTCCAGCCCACATGGAAGGGCCCCTACCCTGTAATACTTTCTACCCCTACAGCAGTCAATGTACCAGGACATGACTCCTGGATTCACTACTCACAAGTCAAGCCATGGAAGAAAACAGAAGAGAACACTCAATACACCTGTCAACAAGCTACAACATGCGGTGCCAGTTCAACAAGAATATATAAAACTACAACTGACCACAGAAAATATCACTCATTCTTAGTTGGACACTGCTATAAGGACTCTGAGGCTTGAGACTAGCAAGAGGGGGATACCCAATGCCCCTCGTCATCCCTGTTCAGCAGGAAGTAGCCAGAAAGACCTCAACATCCCTATTTCTAAAGAATTGGGCCTCCCATCTCTTGAGGAGGGAAGGTTAGGTAGTTAGAATAGGAAAATGGAGTCCAAAATGACTGTAGCTAAATGACAAAGAAGGGGAAAGCCCCACAAAGATAGAACAAAGAAAGGTCTGAGGACTAGAGTGAGGGCCTCAGATAAAAGAAACAGTACTCCTGGCTAGCCCAATTTACATAGGGCAAGCCCTGGGCAAGGAGAAAAAGCATATAAAAAGAGCAGCCAAAATTGGGCCAGGGCCTCTCTTTTCTTCAAGTCTTTTGGGTCAACATTCCTTCACACCTCGAGGATGTATTTTCCTTTACTTTCTAAATAAAACTAATCTGTAACACAGAGTTGTAACACTGGCCCATCCAAGAGCTGTAACACTGGTCCATCCGAGGGCTGTAATGCTGGCCTATGTGTCGCTTCAAATTTTTGTTGCGATGGGACAGAACTGAGGAAATGACACACTTCCCCTTAATCTATCCCTCATGAAGAGACACAATATTTTGTGATAACTGAAAACAGTTAACTGAAACACTATTTTAAAAATTCACAACTTGGTAGGAGAGTGGTTGTCAGTGAAAATGCCAAACTAAGAACTTAAAAAATGCAAAAATCTGCTTCATAAAGAACAATAAGAGAACCAGAAAAAATTGTCAGAATAACTTTTAAGTCTGGAAATTAACCAAAGTCTTGCAGCCATTCAAGGAGTGCTTATTTAATAAAAGTGGCTGAAATTCAAGAGTAAGAGGGAAACATACAGTATTTTAACAGGTGCTATTTTATTCCCAGCTTCATGGTAGCCTTAAAATGAACAACCAACAGTCATGGTAAAAGTTGCAGAATGGCCACTGGAGGAGGCAAAATGGGACTGGTGCTATTTCAAATCCCCGTTTGCAAGAATTGCTATTATTGCCTTCTCTGACAGTTCCCCACTCTCTAGTATATCTTCCTTAGTCCTCATTTGGAACTCAGTCTCTATGAATAGCCTCTTCCTTGGACTTTGGTTAAAAAAAGAAGTAACAATGTTTAACATTACAGCTGCTAGAGGCAGTGGATGGAAGTTTGAACAAATAACAGTTATACAAAAATCTTTAAGGAAAAACTGGGGAATGAGATATTCATAGGAGGTTTTAAAAAGCTCTGGCATATTCTTGGGGTTATAGAATTCTGTGTACTCTGCACTTGCTAAGGGCAAGTCATATGGTCAGAAGACTCCGTAAGATGTTCTAGTACCTTGTGTGTGTGTGTGTGTGTGTGTGTGTGTGTGTGTGTGCACCCACATGCATGTTCAGTTGTGTCTGATTCTTTGAAGCCCCATGGACTATAGCCTGCCAGGTTTCTCTGGCCATGGGGTTATCCCAGCAAAATGCTAAAATGGATTGCCATTTCCTTCTCCAGGGGATCTTCTTCACTCACGGATAAAATCCACGTCTCCTGTGTCTCCTGCATTGGCAGGCAGATTCCTTACAAAAATTGAGGTCCTATACATGCAGTAAAGGCTGAATTGTCAACTTGCTGCTGGCTTAGTGTTTAACAGGTGCCCCAAAACATAGAGCCTATTGACAAAGACTGGGATACTTGCTAGTTCCAGACGTTTAAGCAAATTTTCATTCAATTATTAGATGATATTAAGATGTCCAAGTAGACTGCATTATACTTACATGGCAAAATATATGGACTTTACAGAATTACTTCAGAAAAGTTATTAAGCAAACACACAACAATAAACAGAAACAACAAATCCTAAGTAGAGAAGAGAAATTCATTCTCAAAATTACTACATGCAATTTAAAATGACCTAATTCAGCAAAAACAAAAAATTAGACCAAAAAATGAGAAATTATGATTACTGACTGCTAAGTCACTTCAGTTGTGTCCAACTCTTTGGGACCTTAGGGACTGTGGCCCACCAGGCTCTTCTGTCCATGGGATTCTCCAGTGAAGAATACTGGACTGGGTTGCCATTCCCTTCTCCAGGAAGTATGGCTCATACTAAAACAAACAAACAGATAAGCAAACAAAAAACATTGAATTGTACATTTTAAGTGGGTGACTTTTTTGATCCATTGTTCAGTTTCTCAGCCTTGTCCAACCATAAATGTTGCATCTCCTTTGAAACATTTTATGCTCCTCAAAAAATTAAACCTAAGGTTTACAAAATGATCTAGATATTCTAGTCCCAGGTATAAACTCAAAACAAATAAAGCGTATGTCATCCAAGAACTTGTAAATGAAGCCCAAAGGTCTATCAGCTGATGAATAGGTAATGTGAAATGTAGTATATTTATACAAGGGAACAATACTAATCCATAAAAAATGATGTATTGATACACGCTACCTAGATGAACTACGAAAACTTTGTACTAAGTGAAAGAAGCCAACCACAGAAGCATAGCCATTTTATCATTCCATTTACAAGAAATATTTGCAGCAGAAAAATCTATAAAGACAGAAAATAGGTTAGTGCTGCTTATGGCTGGAGGAAGGAGAAGGCGATGGCACCCCATTCCAGTACTCTTGCCTGGAAAATCCCATGGATGGAGGACCCTGGTAGGCTGCAGTCCATGGAGTTCCAAAGAGTCAGACACGATTGAGCGGCTTCACTTTACTTTTCACTTTCACGCATTGGAGGAGGAAATGGCAACCCACTCCAGTGTTCTTGATTGGAGAATCCCAGGGACGGGTGAGCCTGGTGGGCTGCCGTCTATGGGGTCGCACAGAGTCAGACACGACTGAAGCGACTTAACAGCAGCAGCAGCAGCATGGCTGGAGGAAGAGGACGAAAGAAGGTCGTCTTTGCTAAAGGATACAGGGTGTCTTATACAGGTAATGAAAATATTCTTAAATTGTCTAAGATGATGATGGTTGCATATATTTTTGACTATAATTTTGTTGTTCATCAGTCACTAAGTCATGTTCAACTCTTTGTGACTCCATGGACTACAGCATCCCAGGCTCTCCTGTCCTTCACTGTCTCCCAGAGTTAGCTCAAAATCATGTCCACTGAGTTGGTATAAATTATGCTCTTTAAACGAATGGCTTGTACAGTATTTGAACTATGTAAAGCTATTAAACGATCTTTAAAGGTGTTTCTGACAAAGTTCTGACTTTGTATTTTCATTTATATATTCAGAAGGTATTAAGAGCCCTCTTTGGAAATAACAGAGTGAACAATGCTGACAGAACTCTATAGCAGTGAGGTCTGGATCCATTTCTGTTCCCACCAAAAAGAATTAACTCTGTTAATAAAACAGATTTTACTGAACACTGGCTTTACACCTGATCCTGAGATATCAGGGACCAGAACCATAGTCTTTGCCTTCAAAACAACTCTTGTTCTTGAAGAACAAGCAAAGAAATAGTGTGGAGACAACACAGGGTGGGAATTTAATCCAGCTAGAATGTATCAGGTCACAGATGTTTCTGAAGCCTTCCTGAGAAATATCACAGCTAAGCAAGCTCCAGAAGGGTCACTAGGTACTAATCATTCAGACGAGGAACAGAGGGGGTGGAAACACTAGTGGACTGACAGGGCAAAAGCAGAGACAAGAGGAGAAGCTTAGATGTCTGAATTCCTCACCTTAAAGAAAGATGATAGAGGATTAGTGAGAAAGCTTCTCTTTTACTTCTCCATTTGATCTCTCTTCCAAATCTCTTGTTGCTTACCAAGTAGACATAAGACTTGCTTAAAGTTTAGGAAAGTGTCACTCTCCAAGTACTGAGGAAAAGCAGAAATAGTGGTAGCCTAAGGCAGAGGAAAAAATAGGAAGAGAAGAATCCCTCTGTGTATTAATAAAAATCAAGTGCTGTGAAATCCTGCAGGATTAAGGATTTCAGAGAATTGAATAGATCTTCAAGAGGTGAGATATATAAGAATAATACCTGGAATTTATAGAACACATTGACTTCCAAAGTACATCTCCATCTATCTTCCTGCTCTCCTTCTGGCTTTGAGCAAGGAGCACAGGGCCTGCTGAAGGGAGAACTCAAATATTTTTCTGAGTTTGTGCCAGGGATACAACTTTCAGTGACACTTTAGGCCCCTCTGCTACCCTTGGAATAAGGGAAAATCATTTTCTGAAGCTTTTCTGCAATCTAGACATCATGGGGCTCAAGAGGCATTTCTTCTTCTCAATAATCTGATGAATTTTAGCCCCCTATTCCTACTGTGGAGGTAAGGGTCAGGAAGACGGAGTAACATGCTCAAGGCAATGTAGCCAATAAATTACAGAACTGAGACTCTTGGACAAGTTTGTGTTCTTTCCATTGTAGCATTCTACTTCCAAAAAAAGCAAAAATTAGGTTTCTTTTGAAGACTGTTGAAGTTGAAAATATTTTAAAATATATAGAGGGATTATAAATGTTTTGAACAAATGGGATTCTTCCCCAAACTATGTGAAATTTCCCATTATCAGTGAGTCTTTGCAGACATCATTATGTTCATAAACATATTCTGTAAATGTATATAATGTGTGCCTAGTATATGTTGATGTTTATTTCATGTAAAATCAATCTACTTAATCTACACATCCATATAATACATATGTAAGAATTATAAATATACATGTACACATATACCCAGAGTTTTTGCTGATACCCTAACCTTCTGTCCTCTGGCTGAACAGGGAAAGCTTGCAGAAAAAAAATTCAGTCAGTTTGCAGGATCAGAGGATCAGAAGTTAATAGAAGATGCTCACCTTTGTTAAGACCTTAGCTGGTGACTCCTTTGTGTTCTACAGTATCAGAAGTTGTGTGTCTGTGTATATGTTGAAGGGTATTAGAAGGAGCTGAATAATTTCAGATGCCAGACCTTTGGTAACACAGAGGATAATCTTTAAGGTTGATTTATTAGGGAGTTTGTATGTTGAAATGCATTAAATTAGAAAGGTGACTAAAGGAATGAAGCAACCCAATATAATATTACGTGTGAATTGTTCTGAGACTTAAATCAGCATATTTCTTGCCTTCAGCATATATCTGAAAGGAGCTTATTCCTTTTAGGAGCAAACAAGTAAATTTAAGTGATAAAGTAAAGGTACCCTTCTAAGAAGACATAATATATAAGGATGAAAACATCAACTATAAATCAATGCACATTGATTTAAATAAATTGGATCATTGTCGCCTGCTAAACCTAGTTTGGAGGCTAAGCCAGCAGTATCTCTTGCTCAGAAATCCATTGGGTTTGCATTTCTAAGCATAAATCCAAAGGAGCATTTCCTCTAAGACTTAAATGACCTGTACTATGTTACAGTTTCTGATTTTATCCAGATGCTATGCATATCCAAACAAAGCTATACAGAGGCATTGGGCTATGGGTGAGAAGAGCTTTTCTGGAAGGTATCTATGTCTGTCTTAAATCAAAATGAGATATGAATGAGACACTTGCACAGAAAATTAAGGCAGCTGCACCAGGAAGTACAAACCAGGATCACTTCAGTGTTGTTATCCTGCTTGACACATAAGCAGCTCCCAATTTAATCCCAGATATTGTGATAGAGCTTTACCTATATTAATTTTTAATTTAATCTTCTTAATAAAAACCTGGTGAGATAGGTTACCATTATAACCCTCCTGCACTGTGTTTCTGGCCAGCAAAGTTAAAGCAATATATTGTCACATATGACCACTTCATTCACAACCTCAAGAAAGTCACACAGCTCATAACAGAAAGAGCTGCAGTGGATGAGTCTGGGAGCCTGGGAATTCAATGTTAATCTTCCCTATTATTAGCTCTGTGATCTGTCATTAATTAGCTGTATGCTCAATAGCAAGTCCATTTTTTCTTCTGGGCCATAGGCTCTTTCACCGAAATGTAAGGATGTAATTTTCTGGCTCAAAAGTTCCCCATCCATTATTTCCCTCTGACTTGGGAAAAAGACAAAACCTTGCAGCAGGGGAGGGTTTTGAGTTTTGGAGCAAAAGAGACTTAGATTCGAATCCAGCCTCCCTTTTCCTTAGCAATGTGAAATTAAGCCACTCACTAAAGTTCATGATCTTTCTTTGTGAAATGGCAGCCTGAAAATCTGGTTGTCATTTGGGTTGAAAATGTATTTAACTATAGCCTCTAAATGTTAAAAGGGGACTCATAAAATGTAGGCAGAACTTTGAAGGGGAAGTTTAAGTGAAAGGTCTCGTGTCTTGCAAAAATCACATACAGGAGCAATGAGAAAATTCCTGCCACTGCCTCCACTCTTCAGATGCACTATTGTGACAGTGTGATGGCAAAGAGCCTTCCATCAACTCCACTTGTTTCAAAAATGGTTGGTCATACAGAATATTCTGACCCTGATATTTAATAAATTTTCTTCTTCCAAATTGTTTCCAAACAGCTTTCTTTCCCCCTTGTAGCCAACTGACTGACAAATGTATCTAAAGACCAATTAGAAAAACTCCCAACTTTCTAAAATTCCAACTTAATAGAATGCTTGCCCTTCCACATTTCCCTTTTGTACCTTATGAAATTAACTCCACTTTCAGATGATTTTGAGACATTGCTGAAATAAAAGTGATAGTAAATGGGTTCCTTTATCACAAATTTATGAATAAGTGGCCTTTGTTAATTTTGTCTTAAAGTTAGTTTTGTCTCTGACAGCAAGAAACAGTTGAAGCAAAGGAAGAAATTTCAACACGTGGAGGCTGGCTCTTTCCCATAATCGAAATAAATAAGCACACCCATAGGTCAATAAATCCAAACATCATCAGTTTGGACAGCCAACATATTACAATTGATTGATGCAATACATGAATACAGACTCTCCTGTTCCCCAGAGTTTTCCAAGGTACTGATACATTTTGACTGATGAATAATTAGATCAGTGCTTTGTCTCAGGAGGAAAGTGATTACTGCCCATGATAAAGTCTGAAAGTTGTGCAAG
This sequence comes from Neotragus moschatus, assembly GCA_006410615.1. NCBI lineage: Eukaryota > Metazoa > Chordata > Mammalia > Artiodactyla > Bovidae > Neotragus > Neotragus moschatus. The sequence goes on from SJYA01000279.1 coordinate 86,922, forward strand.
GTACTGAACTAAGTACCTGTACCAGATACTAAACAAGGCATCAGTCTTTATCTACTTGAGTTGGTAGCCTTATATCAGTCGCAGAAATTGTCAGTCTCCAAAGTTTCCAAATTTTCTAAGCTTTCTCAGTGTCTTTGTTAAGCAGAAAACTCACCTTTATTGTAAATCCCATTCTATAATGAATTCCACCCAGACATTCATTTTTATAGACTTTTTTATACCAACATACTGCAAAGGTGTTTCAGATTGTGCCATATAAATCATAATGGTGTGTTGATGGGTTTTCTTCTAGACACTTTGTCTTTCCTCATACCTTTCCTGTTGTTACTAAATCAAACAAATGTTTACACATTTTGATGGAAATAACACAAAAAAGACAAGATACCTTTGTGTATGCTGAAGGGCTGACTAAATGCATCATTAAATCCAGCCTTATAGACACATTCACATTGCAGATAGATACTAACGGAAGATAAAGTTCAGAATATACATATGTAGATTATGCAAATAAACCTGCACCATTAAAATAATATTGTCAAAGTCATAAAAGGTTAAATACTATTTGTTTAATGTTATTTTTGAAATAGAGATTTCACTGGTTGTTCAGAAAACTTCTGCCTATTACAAAAGTTTGTAACTTCACAGTCTACATTCTTTAGGAAGATACATACTGATAAAATAAAGAAAGGTCTAAAACTTGATTAGCCCTTTTAAGGCAGTAGGGTCAATTAAGTTCTCTCTTAGAAACTTCCAACTATTTTTTCCTTGGTTCTTTTTTTTTTTTTTTTTTTTGCCCAGAAGAGTTAGAGGATCAGGAAGACTTCATTTAGCAAATAACTTGGGAATTGTGATTTTGAAAACCAGATGGATGTAAACTTTTAATGATCTGAAAGAGAAGCACCATTACAGAAACAATACAGAGGAAAATAGTAAGGCTTTGGCAGGTTAAAGGGACAGTAAGAAAAGTTAGATGATAATGTTTGTGTGTGTGTGTGTGTGTGTGTGTGTGTGTGTGTGTGTGTGTGATAGGATGCTCAGTCATGTCAAACTCTTTGTGATCCCATGGACTGTAGGCTGCCAGGCTTCTCTATCCATGGGATTTTCCAGGCAAGAATACTGGATTGGATTTCCATTTCCTTCTCCAGAGGATCTTTCTTACCCAGGGATTGAAACTTGCATCTCTTGAGTCTCCCACGNGATCCCATGGACTGTAGGCTGCCAGGCTTCTCTATCCATGGGATTTTCCAGGCAAGAATACTGGATTGGATTTCCATTTCCTTCTCCAGAGGATCTTTCTTACCCAGGGATTGAAACTTGCATCTCTTGAGTCTCCCACGTTGGCATCTCTTGCATCTTTTGTCCATGGAGCCACCTGGGAAGCAGAAGATGATGGGGAGAATACAATATGAATAGGTGGGAGGGATGCTCAAGGTCCAAACATGTAAGGAATTCAGGGGAAAAATCAATTTTCATAGTTTATTTAAATGCAACAGGCAGCCACCAGAGATTGCATGAGTAGGATTTTCATTAAGGAAATATACAGCACTTCAGTTCAAAGAATTCAGTGAAGGCTTTTTGGTTTGTTGTTGTTGGGATTTGTTTTTCTTTTCTTTTTATATAATTGTAGAAAGACTCAGCCAAAAGCAAGAAGAGACATTTGGGATTCCAGGTATTAACAACTACTGGAAGCTGTTACCAAACCTCGGTTTGAATGTAAAAATGAAGTGGTCAGTTTTACCAAAATAGACTCAGAGACATGGAAGAAAAGCTGCCATTCAGAGTAATGTACCTAAAGAAACACAGCTGCTGCTAGAACAAACAAACAAAAGACAGAAAAGGAATCAATGCCTCAAGTTCTCAATTCTCTCCTCCTTTTTGCTCTCTGGAGAACATAGCAACCTTAGTGCTGTAGTTTGTTCAGGTCAAGTTCACATAGTGCAGACTAAAGCAGACAAAAGTGAGGGCTGGAGGGCGGCAAACCAAGATTAACCACGCTGGGATTTTATATGGGACTCATAGAAGAAAATGTTTGGACTTTAAAGAACACTTAACCTAACATGAACAGTGATTTTCTGAAAACTAAAATGACTTGTAAATTTATTTGGAGCACATTAAACTAAAGAAATGTCAGAACAGTGATGTGAAGTGGAACAACTTCATGTCAGAGAATTTTTATCCCAAACAAACTGTATTATCTTTGTGTGAAAAATCATCAAAGACAGATAAAAAGATGTTCAAGAACTGCTGCTGTTGCTGCTGCTAAGTCATTTCAATCGTGTCTGACTCTGTGTGACCCTATAGATGTCAGCCCACCAGGCTCCCCCATCCCTAGGATTCTCCAGGCAAGAACACTGGAGTGGGTTGTCATTTCCTTCTCCAATGCATGAAAGTGAAAATGAAAGTGAAGTCGCTCAGTCGTATCCGACTCTTAGCAACCCCATGGATTGCAGCTTACCAGGCTCCTCCGTCCATGGGATTTTCTAGGCAAGAGTACTGGAGTGGGTTGCCATTGCCTTCTCTGGTTCAAGAACTGAGATTCACCAAATCTCTTACTGTAAACTAATTGTAAAGTACATAGTAGTTTTGAAACCTGACTGCATTAAATTATTTTATCTGAAAGCAGATTTCTCAACTGCCACCTCAGAAATATTGAATATTTTATCATCTCTCCAAATAATGCTGATTACAGTCATATTTGAAAATCATGAATGCAGTGCACACTGTTCATGGGGTTCTTCAGGCAAGAATACTTTAGTGGTGTTAAAAAGTAGAGACATTACTTTGCCAGCAAGGTCCGTATAGTCAAAGCTATGGTTTTTCCAGTAGCCATGTATGGATGTGAAAGTTGGACCATAATCAAGGCTGAACGCTGAACAATGATACTTTTGAACTGTGGCATTGGAGAAGATTCATGAGAGTCTCTTGGACTGCAAGGAGATGAAACTAGTCAATCTTAAAGATAATGAACACTGATTATTCATTGGAAGGACTGATGCTGAAGCTAAAGCTTCAATCCTTAGGCCACCTGATGCAAAGAGATGACTCATTGGAAAATACTGATGATGGGAAAGATTGAGGGCAGGAGGAGAAGAGAGCAGCAGAGATTGAGATATATGGGCGGCATCACTGACTCATTGGATATTAATTTGAGCATACTCCAAGAGAAAATTAAGGATAGGGAAGCCTAACATGCTGCAGTGCATGGGGTTGCAAAAGGGTTGTGCATGACTTAGTGACTGAACAACACATTCATAATGACTGCATAAATAAGAACTATTAGAGATGTCTATGAAACATTTCATATACACAGATTATATGGATAAAATGAATTTCCTAGAAAGTGCAAAATTTTCTAAGCTGACTCAAAAAGAAGCAGAAAATCACAGAAAAATACATAGATTGAATAAGTAATAAAAAATTTCACTACTAACAAAAATCCCAGAAGCAGATGTCTTCATTTGCAAATTCTACCAAAACTTCTCAAATATTTTCAAAAGACACAAGAAGAGAAACTACTTCTTACTCTTCCTATAAGGTTAGCATAAAACTGTCACCATTTGCAGATGATATGCTATANGAATAAGTAATAAAAAATTTCACTACTAACAAAAATCCCAGAAGCAGATGTCTTCATTTGCAAATTCTACCAAAACTTCTCAAATATTTTCAAAAGACACAAGAAGAGAAACTACTTCTTACTCTTCCTATAAGGTTAGCATAAAACTGTCACCATTTGCAGATGATATGCTATATATATAGAAAACTCTAAAGCTTCCAACCAAACACTGTTAAAATAAATATAGAAAATCAGAAAATTTGCAAGGTATAATATTAACATACAGAATCTATTGCTTTTCTAAACAGTGATAACAAACTACCAGAAAGAGAAAGCAAAAAAAAAAAAAAGAAAGAAAAAGTCCTGTCAAAATCACATCACAGAGAATAAATACCTAGAAATAAGTTTAACAAAGGAGGTGAAAGACTAAGATAATGAAAACTATGATACAATGATATGATGATCACCTACAAGCCAAGAGTCAAAGTCTTCAAAAGAAACCTACCTGTTATCAGTTTGGCCTTGGAATTCTCAGCCTCTTGAACTGTGAGATATCATTTCTATTGTTTAAGCCACCTAGTCAATGATGTTTTGTTATGCCAGCCATGGACAACTAAAATAATTATTTTACATTAAAAAATTAAGAGCCATTTTACTAAGCTTAAAGTAGTATCACCTTATTTTTTGCATTTATTGATTATATTGCCATCTTTCTTATTTAACTTTGCAGAGTACAACATATGGAATGCTGGGCTGGATGAAACACAAGCTGAAATGAAGATTGCTGGGAGAAATATCAATAACCTCAGATATACAGATGACATCACCCTTATGGTAAAAAGTGAAGAGGAAGTAAAAAGCCTGCTGATAAAAGTGAAAGAGGAGAGTGAAAAAGCTGGTTTAAAACAATATTCAAAAAACTAAGATCATGGCAATGACATTTGGTATCTCACTTCATGGCAAATAGATGGGGAAACAATGGAAATAGTGACAGATTTAATTTTCTTGGACTCAAAAATTACTGCAGATGGTGACTTCAGCCATGAAATTAGACACTTGCTCCTTGGAGGAAAAGCTATGACCAACCTAGACAGCATTTTAAAAAGCAGAGACATTACTTTGAAGACAAAGGTCTATCTAGTCAAAGCTATGGTTTTTCCAGTAGTCATGTATGGATGTGAGAGTTGGATCTTAAAGCAGACTGAGAGCTGAAGAACTGATGCTTTTGAACTGCGGTGTTGAAGAAGACTCTTGAGAGTCCCTTGGACTGCAAGGAGATCAAACCAGTTAATACTAAAGGAAATCAGTGCTGAATATTCACTGGAAGGGCTGATGCTGAAGCTGAAGCTCCAATACTTTGACTACCTGATGCTAAGAGGCAGGTCATTGGAAAAGACCCTGATGCTGGAAAAGCTTGAAGGCAGGAGGAAAAGTGGACAACAGAGGATGAGATGGTTGGATGGCATCACCGACTACATGGACATGAATTTNAGGGCTGATGCTGAAGCTGAAGCTCCAATACTTTGACTACCTGATGCTAAGAGGCAGGTCATTGGAAAAGACCCTGATGCTGGAAAAGCTTGAAGGCAGGAGGAAAAGTGGACAACAGAGGATGAGATGGTTGGATGGCATCACCGACTACATGGACATGAATTTGGCAGCTGGTGTTGGATGGGGAAGCTTGGCATGCTATAGTCTGTAGGGTCACAAAGAGCAACTGAATTGACCTGAACTAATCTCATAAACATGCAGTTTGAAAATACAGTCTCCCACTCTGTAAGCTGTAGTGTCACTTTCTTACTAATGTCCTTTGATGCACAAAATTTTAAATTTGATGAAGTTCAATTTGTCTATTTTGCTGCTTTTATTTTTGGATTATATGTAAGAAACTATTCTGAGGTCTTGAAAACTTATCCATAATCCTTCTTCTAAAGAGTTTAAATTTTTTTTTCACTTTGAGGGTTAATCTTTTTATATGGTGTAATATAAGGGTCCAACTTCACTCCTGTGTTGGTGGAAATCAGGCACTGTCTATTGAAGAAACTAGTCTTTCCTCAGTGCATGGATATTTCCATCTTACAAAATCCAATTTGTCGTAGGNTGCACAAAATTTTAAATTTGATGAAGTTCAATTTGTCTATTTTGCTGCTTTTATTTTTGGATTATATGTGAGAAACTATTCTGAGGTCTTGAAAACTTATCCATAATCCTTCTTCTAAAGAGTTTAAATTTTTTTTTTCACTTTGGGGGTTAATCTTTATATATGGTGTAATATAAGGGTCTAACTTCACTCCTGTGTTGGTGGAAATCAAGCACTATCTATTGAAGAAACTAGTCTTTCCTCAGTGCATGGATATTTCCATCTTACAAAATCCAATTTGTCGTAGGTGCATTCCCCTTTAACACTATTATTAATAGTCTCCTCAGCTAAATGTCCAGTTTCATTTCTTGCAAGTTATACTTTGGTACAACACTAAAATATGACTCAGCTAAGTTTTTTGACACTTTTGTATGAAGTACTGTTTTTTCTCTAGTTTCTAATGACTAATTTTTCATTTCCTTTGATGATTTCTCCAGAATGACCTTCAATAACCATATTCCTATCAACAGCCTCTTCATGAAAATCTAAGCTTTATCCCAGTATGCACATCAAAACTCTTCCTGTCTTTACCTATTATAAGCTTCAAAGTCCTGTACATATTTTAGGTATTTGTCACAGCCTCACCCCACTCTGGCACCATTCACCTATATTGCTTTACTAGGGCTATCATACTAAAATGCCATACCCTGGGTAGTTTAAACAACATAAATTTATTTTCTTATTGCTCTGGGGACTGGGACAGATAAGATTAAGATGTCAGCAAGGTAGTTTTCACTCTGAGGTCTCTTCTCTTGACTAGTATGTGGTCACAATCTCACTTTGTGTTTATAAAGCATTTTCTTTATGTGTGTGTGGGAAGAGAGTGAGCAAGATTGAGCAAAAGTGTGAGAAAGAGAGAGTGCTCTGATGTCTCTACTCCTATAGATTCAATGCTCAAATCTTATGATCTCATTTATCCTAAATTACTTTCTTAAAATCCACCTCTTCAAATATGTTCATACCTTGAGTTAGAGCTTCAACATATGCATGGAAGGGTAATGGCATAAACACCCAGCCAAAGACAAGTATTAAAAAGAATGTGAAGAAATTAGAACCCTGTGCATTGAAATGTAGCTGCTATGGAAAAGAATTTGTAAGAGCCTCAAAAAGCTAAACAAATGATGTTGTCTATGATGCTGCAGTTCCTCTCTCTTAGATATATTTATTCAAATGAAATGAAGACAGGGACTTTAACTGATCCTTGTGTGCCAATGTTCATTGCTATGTTGTTCACACAAGAAAAAAAAAAAAAAGAACTACTTGACTGTCCATGAACAGATAAATGGCTAATCAAAATCTTGAATACACATGCAAAGAAATATTGTTCAGCTACGAAAAGGAATGAAGTTCCTACACATGTCACAGCATGGATGAACTTAAAAAATATTATGCTAAGTGAAATAAGCCAGAAAGAAAGAACACATTTTTGCTTTCACTTATATCAAATTTTGAGAATGAGTGAGGTCATAGAAACAGAAATTAGATTCAAGATCTCAGGAGTTGAAGGTATAAGGAAGAGGAATTATTGCTTAATGGTTACAGTTTCTTTGGTGATGAGAAAAATTTTGCAGATAGTTGCACAATACTTTGAATTAAATTAATGACACTAAATTTTACACTTTAAAAAGTTTAAATGGCAATTTTTATGCTACATATATTCTACCAAAATTTTAGAAAATTAACAGTGTACCCAACCCAGGGATTGAACCCAGGTCTCCTGCATTGCATACTGATTCTTTACTATCTAAAGCAGCAGGGAAGCCCTTAGTGTACCCAGAAAATAATTGAAATTCATACTTTAACTGAATGAATTATATACAATATGAATTATATTACAAGAGAAGAGATTCATAAAATAAGCTACAGATTAGAAGAAAATACCTGCAAGACACATATCTGATCAAGTTCTTAAATCCAAAAAGTATACATGCAAAGAACATTTAAAACTCAAAAATAAGAAATGAAACATTCCAATTGAAAAAATGGGCTAAAAATCTGAACATTCTTCTTACCAAAAGAAATATATATATATATATATATATATATACACACACACATACACACACACATATATATATAGCTGAGAATATGAGAAAATAGTAAATCATTTGTCATTAAATAATTGAATATAAACTCAACAATGATAACTCATGTACACCTGGGATGAAAAAAAATAAAAATAAAAAAATAAAAAATAAAACAATGATATACCATTATACAAGTATTAGAATTACTAAAATTCAAAATGCTGAAAATATTAATTGCTGGCAAGGATTTGGAACATAAGCAACTCTCATTCTTTTCTGATAGGAATAAAAAAATAGTAAAGACAAACTGGAAGAAAATTTGGCAGTTTCTTACAAAATGAAACGTGGTCTTACCATATGTTCCAGCAATTATGTTTTTAGATATTTATCCATTGAAACTGAAATTTTATGTCCACATAATAATCTGCAAATAAATGTTTATAGTAGATTTATTCATAACCACCAAATCTGGAAACAACTAGGATATTTTAAAATAGGTGAATAAACTTCAATATATCCATAAAATGGGATATTTTTGAGCAATGAATATACATGAGCTAGCTACCCACAAAATAGATGCATAATAACCTTAAATGCACATTGCTTAGTGAAAGAAAGTAGTCTGAAAACAGTCTGAAGATAGTATAGAGTGATTCTATACTATATATAGTATGATTACAGTTATATGACATTATGGAAAAGGCAAAGTTACTGTTACAATAAAAAGTTCAGTTGTTTCTATAGGCTTGGGGACAGGAAGTGTTGAAATATTGAAGCACAGAAGATTTTTTTCCTTAAGAAAGTAAAACTATTATATAGGATACCATAATGACAGATATTTGACATAATGCATTTGTCAAATCCATAGTACTGTAAAACACATAAGGCAAAGGTTAAGGTAACTAAATTAAATACGTATGTTTTTACATAGGGGATCTCAGGATGGAAGGTGACAAAATAATCTAACCATACTGTAAATGTATGAAAAAAATCTCACAGAAATAAGTAGGGGAAAAGTGCTGACAAATGTAATATTGGGATAAGCGGATTCTGTAGAACTAAAGGTTAAGAAGCTATCATGAGCACTGTACTATAAAAGATAAAGTTATCTACTAATTCCTTTATTGGATAATGAATTTCTAAAAAGGAACAAATGTATAGTAAACTTCATATTATGATACATTGTTCAGAAATAAAATGGCATGGGCTTATACTACCACAGCTTTTATTTAAAAATATACTGAAAATCCAAGATATTGTAATAAGAGAAGAAAAATAAGCATATAAAGACTTAGAAATAAAAAGAAGTAAAACTTACTTATTTGAAGTGTGAAAAATTCAGGGCACCAATAAAATGAACCATTTGTAATACTGGAGTCAACTGGATGTCTTTTAGTCAACACCCTGTAATAAAGTGGAATTTTTCTCATCTCCATTAGTTGTCAAATAATTCATTGTACTGGAGCAATAACACGGAGAAGGCAATGGCACCCCACTCCAGTACTCTTGCCTGGAGAATCCCATGGACAGGGCAGCCTGGTAAGCTGCAGTCCATGGGGTCGCTGAGAGTCGGACACGACTGAGCGACTTCACTTTACCTTTTCACTTTCATACATTGGAGAACGAGATGGCAACCCACTCCAGTGTTCTTGCCTGGAGAATCCCAGGGACGGGGGAGCCTGGTGGGTTGCCGTCTATGGGGTCGCACAGAGTTGGACACGACTGAAGTGACTTAGCAGCAGCAGGAGCAATAACAAGGTTAGTAAGAAATACTCAGCGGGCAAGACTGTGTCCTTCAGTTCAGTTCAGTTCAGT